>JAVLUZ010000613.1:215877-473290 GCA_036768485.1 Mermis nigrescens | reverse complement strand
CGTACATATATTTACCTCTAACATATGAGTACACAGGACGCTGTTTCAAATAACTTCGTGCATAAATTCAAAGACTTTTCATCGGCCGTAAGCCGGGGGTTATAATAATTATATATCAGATCAACGCTATAATCGCAATCTGTCAGTGTTGGTGTTGGTCGGTGTTGGTCGCTTGCGCGAGCCAAGCCAGTGCTCAATCAAAAAATTAAATTACGCCACTTCATATAGAGACGAAGCATCATACTTACGGGCTTGAGCGCAAAAAGAAGAGTCAACAATAGCTCGGGGCTCGATGGCGTGTAAGTGCCGCCTCACCTACACGATGAACTTAATCGCTTTCGCATAAGATAAATACGGAATAAGTTTTGGCTGTTTTGACTTTACACTCTGGAGATTTACGCAAAAAACACGTTTTTACCATCTTTCAATCTGTCAACCGCTCCGGTGATAAATCAGGACGTATGAAGTATTACTAAAATGAAATACATCTCAAGCAAGTGGGCGCATTTCTTTAAACTCAATACAGAGTACTTCTGATGGTGTAAAGCTTAAACTCTAGGCTAAAAAAATAGGTTTGTTTATTTTTTTGTCTGTCAACTACTCCGGTTATGAATTGAATTGTGCAAATTATTTTAAAAATAAGACACATGTCAATGTTACACATCGCACTCAATTGCGTTTCTTTACTCTAAGTACCTACCGATTTATTTTTGGAGGTATAAAGTTCCAACTTTGGGGTGAGAAAAGACGTTTTGGGTAAGTTTTTTATCTGTCAACTTCTCCTGAAATGCGTCGGGACATGATTTACACTGCGTATCGAGGATCACAGGTGCAAGTAGGTGACATCAATTACACTAAATATTGAGTTATAGAGGTGTATAGTTTACAACAAAAACCATTTTACTTCCAGAACGTTGCAAAACGTGAATTTTTTTATGTTTTCCGTAGCGCAGGATTACGAATCCGACTGTTCGTTTTCACTACGCCCAGTAGTTGCATAAATTTACAGTTTTGACTTATTGTAGAGGTGTAAAATTTACACTAAAAATCTATTTTGCTTTAATAGCGTAGCATACGTGAATTTTTTTAAAATGTTCTCCGTAAAGCCAGGATTATAAATCTGACTGTAAGGTTTCTTTACACTGCGTAGTTGTGTAAAGTTTACACTAAAAATTATCTTTTAATCATTGCAAAGGCTTATTTTTTTCGCTAAGTTTAATCTACATTGAAAATTCATTCCAGTTCCATAAAACGTTATACAAAGTAAAATTTTTTAAAACTGTTATCGGGAACATCAGAATAACCAATCAACTTTAATTTTTGTTAAAATTCACGGATTGTGTGAAGTTCAAACTAAAAATAGCTTTAGTTCGATACCTTAGGTATGGTTATTTTTGACACTCTAGAAATAAGATAAGCCAGATATTCAAAAACAAAACGATTTCGTTTACCACGTTCTTGGACTGCTACAATTATTTCGGCGTGTTACTGTGCTTATTTACTGACTGATTTACTCACATATTGCTAATCAAAACAAACGCGCTAGATCTATTAAAATCTCCGGCCAAATCTTAACCCAAGAAACTATAGCAACCCCAAGTTGTTTTATTTTTAACTTGTTTCCTAACTACTGTGTTTCTGAAAGATGTTTGGTTTCTAGCACAAGAGATTTGAATCCATACAACAGAGAGCTCTAGTCAGTCATCTTTTATCATAATTGACTTTTTGGAATAATTTGGAAATAAAATAATTTAATAGATTTTTCTTCTCCAAAAGAATAATAAATAAATGGTCTCACCCTCGTTGTAGTCGATTTCTTATAATAGCTCATGATTGGGGGACCTATCATAAAAGACAACTATGCGCGTGTCAGGACCAAAACACTACAATTATCGCATGTCCGAAAGCTCGTTTTGCTTAACGACTGATTAAATATGACAAAGAACACGAATTTTAGAGAAAAACGCAACAATAAATTAGCATAGGTACAAAGACAAAAAAGGATGCCAAAATTACCGGGAAAAATAAATAGACATATGTACAGAGGCATTGAAAGGAAAAAGACATGTTATAATTTCACACATTATAAGTACCAGTAAGTATGGTATAACTCGGTAACTACTTTGGTATCAAATCGCATTTAGCCAAGTACTGATCTTTGTGCCCAAATTCGTTTTAAGAAAATGTATGAGAATTTTTGATAAAAGAGGGGGAAATTGGTCGTGGGAAATGTGGCTGTTGTGCCAATGTCCTATAGACACTTGCAACGAACACCGCATAGGTTCCTTGATAACATATTTGCAATGCGATGAACCACATGATCAGCGTATGCAAAGCAACAGCGATGACGAAACGCAGATGAACCGCGAAGATGAATGTTGTAGCAAAAAGGGGTTTAGCTCCACTGCTACTAGTCGCCAAAATCTGCTAAAAATCAGACTTTCTCTGAGCAACGCAAAAAAATCGAAGTATATTCTGCGACCTCTGAAAAATGTAATCTTTTTTAAATAATTTTCAGTGCCTCATATAAGAGTATATAAAGATAACCTAAAACGTATACTTTTTGCTAATCGCTTGCAAGTTGCAACGCTGACTTGCTTCGTGACTGATAGAAGACTAACTACAATTGTAATGAAAAAAGTTTCATTGTGTAATTGTTAGCATTATAGCAAGCAAACCTGGCGTCAATTGGTTAGTGACACAACCGTTGCAGGCATGCAAGTGTACCTATAGTTTGTTTCCCACAATTCGGTCAAAAATTTTAGAATCATCTCCGACAATAAGCTGACAGATTGCGATAATATCATTGATCTAATATATAATTATCGTAACCCTCGGCTTACTGTCGATGAAAATGATTAAAATTTATGCACAACGTTATGGAAAACAATCCCAAGTAGGTACATATATTCGTCGTTTTTGTTCCACCGAAGCATTTTTCTTTGCTAGTAGTATGTACATAACTATAGTCTGTTTCATTTAACAATGTGGTTTTCTTTTGAATTTAATTTGAATGAATCAGACTAAAAAAGTGCTCTAAAATTGTGGTACAAATGCAGCTTTACATGGTAATCGTCTCATCATTACTCTATATACTGTAGAATGCCACAACAACAGCGTTAGTTTAAAACGCTTTTACAGGCACTTTGGATTTTTTCAAAAACTTCTAAGTTGAGTGAATGGGACTATATATGTACGTTCCTATGAGAAGCTGTTCGGCAAAAAAATTCAAATTTAAAAAAAATTTTTTTTAGTTAACATCGGAAAATTTAGTATGAACTCGTTCGGCAAAACTAATTTCATTCTGTTTTTCAATTGCTCGACCAGCAACTTTTAAAAAATTCGAGGAAAAAGTCGAGTGTTACAGTAAAAGAAAATTAGTTTTCTGAGCGAATTCATGCACTACTGACTACACTATGTAAATCGTAGATTTAAAAACAGAATAATGATTTTCACAAAAGTTGTGTAAAGCCACACGGCAATATAGGTACTTATAGTCTGTTTCACACAAGTTCGGTCATAAATTTTAAAACCATCTCTGACAATAACTTGATAGATTGCGATTATAGCATTGATCTAATATACCTACATATAATTATCGTAACCCTCGGCTCACTCCCGATGAAAATTCTTAGAATTTATGCACGAAGTTATGTGAAACAGACTGTAGACTGTTTCACATAAGTTTGGGCATAAATTTTAAGAATTTTTCGAAAGTCAGCCGACGGATTACGATAATTATATATCGAGTGGATGCTATAATCGCAATCTGTCGGCTTATTGTCGGACATAGTTAGTTTTAAAATTTATGCCCAAACTTGTGTAAAACAGACTATAGTCTGTTTCATTTATCCGAGAGCTTTTTCAGTAAATGTTTTCGGAGGCTACAGTAACCCCTTCTTTCTTATTTACTGTAGTTCGCTAGATCTCACTGTAGTTACGTAGAAGAGATGGGTTTTTCAATAACATTTTTGCGACATAATTTATTATCGTCTTCTAGCAAATTAATCACCTTACAGATAAAAATCGCGCATTCAGCTTATCCTTGGTTGACCCTTTAAACACAATAGACTAAAATGTTAAGAAACGCCGCGAACTCCCTCATAGCTCAGTGGTAAAACGTTTGCTTGTCGTGTCGAAACAACCGGGTTCGATTCCAACCGATAGCTTTTTATTTAGCGCACTTACTGTAGTATGTCCCAGTCCTGATTAAATGCCTAAATTAAATTTATATAGGCGGATTAGTGCATTAAAAATGGAAGAATCCAGCCGCTCGCCCTCACTGAGCTGATCTGCCGAATTACAGTAATTCGTCTTGTTTGGCTTACTGTAGCTCCAAAAAGAATTGACTAAAAGCTCTCGAATAAATGAAACAGACTATAGTACATGTCTCGTCCACCGAGGAATAAAATAATCGGCGTTACAATAATAAGGACATTTTATCTCCGAGCAGTAAAAAGAAATAAACTAAAAGCTGTTTTTAGCCTGACGCATTGATTTGCTTGAAAAACTTATTTCCTTATTAATGTGGCACTCGATTTTTGCCTCGTTCGATGGAGTTAGAACCAATTTTAATATTTTAATCTGAACAGAATGAAGTTTGAACCAAATAAAGCAATATTTGCTCGCTGCACTGACAAATCAAATGATTGATAGGGGTATACAGTAGGAAAATTAAACTAATAAGGACAAAGGGACAGCAATTATAAAAATGGTTTATTTGATTATAACTTATGCTACTCTTGCAGGTCATTACTGGAGCTATATTTAAATTTAATATTCAATTACTGTACAGCGAAGAGCAAAAACGATTGTCTTAAATCTAAATCACCTGTTGCCATTTGCCAATTTGTCCGGAACCGGACATTGGCTAAAGTTAAGCATATGGTACTTTTAGAAAAGGAACAAAACGAATACGGAATGTCAAAATTTTTGTGTCAAACTGGTAGAACATGATAAATTGAAGCGCGGAAAACAAATTTTGTTAAAGTCTGAGCCATACTTGCCAAGTTGCAGGCAACTGTCGATTTGAGTGTTGGGTGGGACGACTAAACGGCTCGATCCAAGGACTTACACATTTGAATGAATGAATGAATGAATGAATGAATGAAATAATTTATTACTGAAACGCGACGAGTAATAAAACGTAATAAATCAGAAATAAATAATATGGGCTGAAATTATGGAAGGAAGCAGAGCAATGAAGGAGAAACAAGAAAAAAGGCGCGGAAAGCTGTTTGAAATTTAAAAAAGTTAAAAAAATTTTCATTTTTTGCATGTTTTTTAGGTTTTATTTAATAAGATATAGAAAAATCTAAGTTTTTGCTTCTAATATACTTAGGCTTAGGCTTAGTATATCTGAAAAGGTGTTTTAAGCTGCTTAGGTCGAGGTCGCTCCCGCTCAGGTCAATGTATAGATGCTTAGGTCGATGTTTAGACGCTTAGGTCGCGATGTATAGATGCTTAGGTCGATTTATAGATGCTTAGGTAGATGGGCATTCGTGTAGCTGGTTCACATATGTATTAACATAGTCATATTATAAGGGCGTATGTGTGCGGTCGATAGCATCTGAGGAAACGAGAGAAAGTTGCTGGCAGTCGGATTCGAAACGTGGACCCCTTGCTCTAAAGTCCAGAACCATAACCAATCGACAAACGCTGGTTAATTTCGATAAAGATTGCAAGGTATTCGTGATGTTTTGCTGGTTTACCAGTGGATTAGGCTTAGGCTTAGTATCATGGACTGACCTAAATGTTGGTGCCAGCGTTTAAAATAAGCCTGAGTAATGGAATGCGACGAGCGGAGCGAGCGAAGCGAGCGACGCAGAGTTGCATCCCATTACTTAGGCTTATTTTTATGCTGGCACCAACATTATGGTCAGTCACATGAATCTACTGGAAAAATCTGATGACTGCCTTATTTGTTTTCGACTTGACTCAAATCAAACCAGTTAGGTGGCAGCTTTCACCGGATACTACTTGCTGTATACGTACCTATAACGTGGCTATCTTAATACATATGTGAACCAGCTACACCAAGCCGGTAGATGTATAGATGCTTAGATCGATGTAAAGATGCTTATATCGACGTAAATTGGGTATCTACATTACATGTGATTCTGCATTCAGCTGTTTGAATCTTCAAATACTTAGGTCGAATAGATGCTTGTGTAGGTCGAGAAGAGGCTAATTAACGAAACCCATAGCTTTTGTAATATTGAACATAGACGAATGAATATTTTTTCCGCGCTTTCTTTAAACATGTTCTAAGAACTGAGCAAAAAAATCCGTTCTTCTGAAGTTTATTTCGTAGTATCCTGAAAGTACCATATTCTTAACTTACTCCGCATGTTTTTTCAGTTTTACTTGATAAGATATACGAAAATCTAAGTTTTTGCTTCTATTATACTTAGGCTTAGGCTTAGCATATCTGAAAAGGTGTTTTAAGCTGCTTAGGTCGGGGTCGCTCCCGCTCAGGTCGATGTATAGATGCTTAGATCGATGTATAGATGCTTAGATCGATGTATAGATGCTTAGGTCGATGTATAGATGCTTAGGTCGACGTATGTATATGATGCTAAGCAGTGTTTTTTTGTACAAGGTCCGTTTGTGCATGTACAAAGATGGTCCCTAAAAGTCTTTTTACATTTCGTACACACAAATTTTTGGGTATATACTATAATATGGTACAGTAGCGATTTTAGTGTGGCAAAAACAGAGTTGTTCGACCTTTGGTTACGTACTTTAGCAATTTCTAGGTTTCTGAGGGCAAAAATCAGTAATAATCGTCTCAAAACGGCGCGAAGCGCCAAAAAATTTGGCATTTTTCCTTTCAAAATGCAATTTCTGAAATTATAAAGATATATAGAACACACAATTGCTCATTTCGGCGCGGAGCGCCGAAAATTTTTGCGAATTTTGAACCTTTTTTGCAGTTTTTGTCTTCCAAAAAATCTTTGTACATGTACAAAGACGGTCCCCAAAAGTCTTTGTACATCGCGGAAAATCTTTGCCGAATACCAAAAAAAAACGTGATGCTTAGGTCCTTGTATAGATGCTTAGGTCGATGTATAGATGCTTAGGTCGACGTAAATTGGGTATCTACATGTGATTCTGCATTCAGCTGTTTGAATCTTTAAATACTCAGGTCGCGAAAATGGTTGCTTAGGTCAAGAAGAGGCTAATTAACGAAACGAAACCCATAGCTTTTGTAATATTTATCATGGACGGATGAAATTTTTTTCCACGCTTTCTTTCAACATGTTCTAAGTACTGAGCGAAAAATCCGCTCTTCTGAAGTTTATTTTTTAGTATTTTGAAAGTACCATATTCTTAAGATACTCCTGAAAATGGAAATGGAAAATTGAAAATGGGTAAAAGCCGGAAATGGAAAACGGAAATGGAAAAATGGGTAAAAGTCGGAAAATGGAAAATCGAAAATGGAAATGGAAAATTTTTCATTCCCTTTATTTTCAACGGAAAATGGTTCATTTTCAAAATTTTCGGTCGTGAATGTCAAACTCATGTCGTTTCTCACCAAATTTCTCTATTTATGAAGAAATTTCGAAAGCGTAACTAAAAATGGAAAAGTCTACAAAAAACGGAAAAAACAAAAAATTGTTCATTTCTTCGTCTTTTCACTCAAAATTCTCCGCTTTTGAAAAAATTGACCTTCCAGATCCGAAAAAATCGTTATCCACTTCGACTACAACGATTTCGTCGCAGATGGAAAATCGCCGGAAAATGGAAAAATAGGGTAAAACCCGAAATGGAAAATGGAAAATGGAAAATTTTCCATTTCCTCTATTTTCAACGGAAAATGGTTAATTTTCAAAATTTTCGGTCGTAAATGTCGAAATCATGTCGTTTCTCACCAAATTTCTCTATTTTTGAAGAAATTTCGAAAGCGTAACTAAAAATGGAAAAGTCTACAAAAAACGGAAAAAAACGAAAAATTGTTCATTTCTTCGTCTTTTCACTCAAAATTCTCCTCTTTTGAAAAAACTGACCTTCCAGATCCGAAAAAATCGTTATCCACTTCGACTACAACGATTTCGTCGCAGATGGAAAATCGCCGAAAAATGGAAAAATAGGGTAAAACCTGGAAATGGAAAATGGAAAATGGAAAATTTTCCATTTCCTCTATTTTCAACGGAAAATGGTTAATTTTCAAAATTTTCGGTCGTATAATGTCGAAATCATGTCGTTTCTCACCAATTTTCTTTATTTTTGAAGAAATTTCAAAAGCGCAACTAAAAATGGAAAAAATTCAACAAAAATGGAATGAACAATTTTCCGTTTTTTCCATTTTTGTAGACTTTCCATTTTTAGTTACGCTTTCGAAATTTTTCAAAAATAGAGAAATTTGGTGAAAAACGACATGAGTTTGACATTTACGACCGAAAATTTTGAAAATTAGCCATTTTCCATTGAAAATAAATAAAATAGAAAATTTTCCATTTTCCATTTTCCATTTCCGGGTTTTACCCTATTTTTCCAATTTTCCGGCGATTTTCCATCTGCGACGAAATCGTTGTAGTCGAAGTGGATAACGATTTTTTCGGATCTGGAAGGTCAATTTTTTCAAGAGAGGAGAATTTTGAGTGAAAAGACGAAGAAATGAACAATTTTCAGTTTTTTCCATTTTTTTGTAGACTTTTTCCATTTTTAGTTACGCTTTCGAAATTTCTTCAAAAATAGAGAAATTTGGTGAAAAACGACATGAGTTTGACATTTACGACCGAAAATTTTGAAAATGAACCATTTTCCGTTGAAAATAAAGGAAATGGAAAATTTTTCATTTTCCATCTTCTATTTTCCATTTCCGGCTTTTACCCACTTTTCCATTTTCCATTTTCCATTTCCGGCTTTTACCCATTTTTCCATTTTCCATTTCCATTTTCCATTTCCGGCTTTTACCCATTTTTCATTTTCCATTTCCATTTCCATTTCCGGATTTTACCCACGCCCCTAAAAAATCAGTGTTTTTTTAAGTAGAAAATCCTATGTACACATGTAATATCGGTCTTTAATGCATTTTTTGTATAAAAATTCTGCTCTCTACCAGTGATCGGACCGAGGCCTCGGCCTCGGCCTCGGCAATCCTCGGCGTTTTTTGAAGCCTTGGCCTCGGCGCCGAGGGCGAAGCTGAAAAGTGCCGAGGCGCCGAGGGTTAAAATCAAATTTGAATAAGTTTAATATATCCGTTGAATATTAACTATTTAGAATACATCTGCAGTACACAGGCAATTTTTTACCAATAGACTTTTCTTATGGTTTTAGTCGCGTACCCAGTTACACCAAGTTGCATACAGCAAAGTGCCAATTTATTATTCATGTGATGACTAAGTTTTAATTCTCATGCTCGTTACATGGATCGGAAACACACATTCCCAAGGGGGGATGAGTGAGGGAGGGTTATTACCCTCCTCTCAGGGTACAAGACTCAAGTCACTGTCAAACGATTTTTGGTGAAAACCTTTTGAATAATTTTTTGAAGTTAATTTTTACTATGGCAAAAGTGCAGCTAACTATTAGAATTTCACGAAGTGATACAGTATTTTTGAATGTAAACAAGAGTGAATAGACTAACTATCACTATAAAACATGCATGCAACAGCTCAAAATTTTCGGGAGGGGCTCCTCGGCATGCATGTAACGGCTTGAAATTTCGGGTAGGAGTCCCTGGCCATTTTCAGAAGGACAGGGGGATTAGCGACTCTAATTTTATGTCAAAAATGGCAAAAGCACCTAAAAATAGCCAACAAAGCGCAAATTTTCGCCAAAAATGGGGAGGATGGGTCAAAATTTCCTGACGTTGGAGGGAAGGTGTGGGGAGGACGTCCAACCCTGGGTGTATGGAGAATTCCCCATACCCCCTGTTACACGTATGGTTTTCGGCCATTTTTATGGGAGAGGGGGTAGATGGTCACGAATTTTCGGCCGAAAATCGCAAAAACGCATTTAAAAATGGCCAATAAATGCAGGTTTTGCCAAAAATCAATTTCGGCTCGTGCATTTTTTGGAGCCATTTTTATACAATGTTAAAATACTTTCTTGGACAAAGTGATATTAATTATATCGTTTTTCAGTATATTTTAGGAAATTTCAGAAAATTTTCGGCGCTTCGCGCAAAATATCGCTAATATACTGTATTTAGATTGAAGCAGGAGAAATAAACACCTCAAAATCAATTTTTGTGTAATCTAGGCATCTTTATGCAGATTTAAATATCTTTTGTATCTATTTATACTGTTTTTAAAAATTTTATGCAAAATAAGTACTATTAAATAACTTTGCACTTTTTGCCATTCGAAGATAAAATTGACTAATTTATTCTGATGTTGCATTGGATTTCTAAGCACAGTAGTGCTTATTACAAGATTTAATTGGCATATTACAATATCTGTATAATAATTCTGATTCCGTAGTACAAGTTGTTTTAGCTTTCTCAGTCGAGTTTTATGTGTAAATTTCATCGAAAGCTGTTAGAAATTTCGGCGCTTCGCGCCGAACTAATATTATCAACTAAATTCAAGCCGAATTATCACATTTAGGGCCACGGTTTTTTGTATTCGGCAAAGACTTTTCATAATGTACAGAATCTTTCAGGACCGTCTTTGTACATGCACAAAGATTTTTGGAGAGACAAAAACTGTAAAAAGGTGTAGAATTTCCGAAAATGTTCTTCGCATCAGTAATTGTCTGTCCTATACATCTTTAAAATAGTAGAGTTTGCATTTAGAATGGAAAAATGTCAAATATTCAGAAACCCAGGTATCAGCTAAGTTACACTACCAAAGGTCGGAAAACCCTGTTTTACCACACTAAATCGCTACTGTACCATACTATAATAGTACACAAAAATTTGCATGTACAAAATGTTCAAAGACTTTTGGATACCATCTTTGTACACGTAAAAAGGTACCTTGCACAAAAAAACACTGTTTAGGACTGCATGCCGGTTACAGGTCACACACTGGCAGTATGTAAAAATGTGTATGTTTAAATATGTATTTATATAAAATATCTACAAAAATTTGTTCGCTCATACAAAGACACTACTTAATTTACTGGTCCCCCATTTTGGGATTTCACCCTTCCCTCAACTCTGGACCTTGGGAAACTATGATCGGAAAGTACAGTGCAGTTTCCGTCATATTACCTGCCACACCAGAATTGGATGACCGAAAAAGCGTGTTTAAACATGCATTGCTGCAAAAGCGAGCACAACAATGGCTACAGTTCTGTCTTTACTTAGCTTATTTCGTTTGCTTGTGTATTTCTTCGACACTGTTTTCTTATTTATAGTAATAAAAGTTTTTAAGTGCTTGTCCAGCCATATTTTTTATCGACTTTTCCAAGTCTTCATCAACGGTAACTTGTTAAATTAAGTATGCTTTCATGCTGCTGACTTTATTCAATAAATCCTTCACACATTTAATCTACTATTATTGAAAATAAAAATGAATTGTTTGATATTCGATAAAGTGTTAAATATTACGATTATTCTCTAGCTCATGTGCATACAAAATATTCTAAGAGTACTATTTATGGGTATAGGTATATAAGCTTGACCCTCGGCATTACCCTCGGCCTCGGCCTCGGCAAGGATTTTAAGTCGCCTCGGCCTCGGCCTCGGCCGAGGGTCCAAAAAGTACCCTCGGTTCGATCACTGCTCTCTACTAGGAATATCACGATCAGTATCCGTTATGCGATTGTGGTTTTTTGTGCCTATGCTTAACCATTGGTTGGGGGTTTTTGGGCAGTTTGAAGTAAAAATTGGCTATTTTTTACAAGAGCACTTGGCAACCCTGGCGGCAGGGATAAAAAAACCCATATTTGAAAATTTTGAATTCTGGGTTTTTGGGTTTTTTGGCTTTTTTGGGTTTTTTGGGGTTTGTTCTTGGGTTTCTTTGGTTTTATTGGGGTTTTATTGGGTTTTTTAATGGAAATGACAACTAGAGCTACATAAAGTAGCTAGGAATACTTCTAACAACTGCAAGACACGAAATAAACAAAGAGCAACAACTTAGACAAGAAAAGACAAGAAGATATTTATTGTCCAGAAAAATACACAAAATTCGGTAAAACACAAATACATGGTGAAACAGCGACTGAACAAAAGGACACACAGATCACGGGGTGTGATACAACTAGGTATGCCCCAAAAATAAAATTGTAAAATCAATGTTTAGGAGCTCTTTTTGAACGAACAAACGTTAGGATTTATTAGATTTATTCAGCTAATATTGAAATTCAACAACAAAATCGATCGTTTATTGCGACTGCCAAATATATGTATGTACCTTTCTCTTTAATGCTCGACATTACCAGATTTTGATCAAAAAATGCACTGGCTCTCAAAAAACATTAGGAAATTGGTTGCCATATCAGGCTCGTAACCAGGGATGGGAAAAACCCAGATTTCAAAATTTTGAATTTCAAGTATTTGGGTTTTTTGGGTTTTATTGAGGTTTTGATGGGTTTTTTATGGAAATAACAACTAGAGCTACATACAGTAGCTGAGAATACTTCCAACAGCTGTAAGACACGAAACAAACAAAGAGCAACAACTTTATTCAGCTAAAATTGAAATCCGATGACAAAATCGATCGCTCATTGTGACTGCCACATATATGTAGGTATGTATCTTTCTCTTCAATGCTCGGACACTACCAGATTTTAATAAAAAATGCTCCGGCTCTCAAAAAATATTGGGAACTAAGAAAATTGGTCGAACTCAGAAAAGTGTGGGCTATTGAGGTTGCTGAATAAAAGCGCCCTGTTTTGCAGCATGGTATGGCAATAGTAAGCTAGGGCCGAGATTTTTGAGCATGGGCATTGTCTTGACCAGACTGAGGTTGGTTGGCCTTTACTAGTCAAAGGAACAGCATTAAGCAAACAAAAGAGATTGAAAATACAATTTGAATCACCTACAGTATTTATTTTAGTCTATTTGAAAAATTGGTAACCTGTGGATAAAAAACCCAAAAAGCCAAAAATAACCCAGAACCCAATGATTTTTGCACCCAATAAACCCACAAAAAGCCCGAAAAACTCAGATTAAAAATAACCAGCCTTGCCAACTCTGCCTGATGGTGCCAACGGCTTCCCGTCGAATTGACGCTTTTGAGGTTCCATTGACGCGAGTTTTGACGGGCAGGGGTATTTGACGGTTTTTGTTATGGATTTTTATTTCTTTTGACGTATCTGACGAATTCCGTCTTTTTTGTCGTTTCGGAAAAGTTGGGCATATCAGGATTAACACCCCCAACCCCGTTTCCGACAAAATTTCTCCCACTGAAGGGGGTTTAGGGGCTCGGAAACGGGGTACCCCATTATTCAAATTTGAAGCTTACCCGGGTTCCGTCCGGGGTTTCTCCGCCCTGGGGGTAGTCCAAAAGCGCAAGTTTGGATATTCTAATGACAGAGAATGCATAGAAATGATAAAAGCCACCATAAATGCTCAATCTCTTTAGGTTTGATTCGGACAGAGAACAAAACATTCCGTTGATTTTGGAACTGAAAATACATCAAACAGATTTTATTCGCATGAAACTTCCATTTTCTGGGTTTGAAACAAAGCATATACTGGTAAAATTGTTTAAATTCGTGTGAACTGCGAAGAGTTTGCAGTTTCTGATGTCAAAAAATAAAATAGGTACCTACGTAAATTTTTGATGATTCTGATGGTAGAAAATGTCATACACAGAAACGATCATATCCGAGTGAAACGTCTTATGTGTTGAGTAAGTTGAAATTTTTAAAGATTTCGCGTGTAGAAAATGCACTGAAATAACTAAATTTGCAAGAATTTTAACTTTTGATTCTAAAGGATACTGAACTCGCGCGAAACGCCAAAATTTTGGAGCTTTTGAGTAGGTACAAAAAACGCTTAAAAATATATATTTGTGCATAGCCGATTGCTTAAAACTTTCAGGCTTTCTGACATCATAGCGTGAAGCTCGAAAATTTTGAGGATTTTGAATCTAGGAAGTGCTTTAAATGATTAAGTTCGGACAAAGTTGGAAGTTTTGACACCACAAATTTATAGAAATGATTAAGTTTATGTGAAGAGCACAGTATGAAAGTTTTGAAGTTTTTGACACCACATAATTTTTCAAAATGATTGAATTCGTGTGAACGAAAGGAAATTCTAATTTGCTGAAGTCAAAAATGCATTACAATATTACATTTTCATTCGAATTGTACGAGTACTATCCCAGAAATATGGTTTTTTCGCCAGGCCTAGTTATGTTTCTAGTTTTAATGCTATTGTATGCACGTTTCTAAATTTTGCAGTATTTCACTCTGTCGAATACATTTTTATTCCAAAATGTTTTTTTAAGATGAGTCGTCAATGCCGGATAGTATTTTTGCATCCTGACCTGGGCATAGGTGGTGCAGAACGGTTGATAATTGATGCTGCACTGGCTTTAAAATCATATGGTCATCGTGTTCGCATGCTGACGTCTCACCACGATAACACTCATTGCTTTAAAGAAACTAAGGTATGCTGATTGCGCTAAAGAGTTTACATTACTATTTATAGATACTTATGTTGTGTATAGACATGCGCGCGCAGCATGGGAATTCTATAGGGGTGAGACCAAAAAATTTTCAAAGAGCCATCTTTGGGTTACGGTGGATGCGCGTCGAAAACATAATTTTTTGCCTTTTTTGACGATGCTCATATATGCACACGTCCAAAAGTCTGGGAGGGGCCAGGGGGTGAACCGACTTTTCTTGGGGGAGCGGGATTATTAAATACTCAATTTTGCTATTTAATGTCAAATTGTGATACTTAATGCCTTGTATTTTATTCTTCATGAATTGTTGTGATTAGATTTGCGTGACAACAAATAACGATAAGGGCTAGGAATGACCTGGAACATCAAAAATATACGAAGTAATGGAATAAAAATATCTGGATGAATGAATTGAACATTTCACTGCTCGGAAAATAAGTACTTGTACTTGAAATTATACTGATCGACGTCGTTTGTCGCTTTTTCATAGTTCGACCAACAGGTTTGGTTTGGTCCCCAAGCGGCTTGAGGGGGTATGAAAAGCTTCGGTAGGATATCCCCCGTATCCCGCAATCTGCGTGTGTGACGAGGCGATGCTCTATTTTTATTGAAGGTAAAAACATAAAAATATTTCGAAAAAATGCCGAAAAAGTAGAACAAATTAACTAAATATAGTCAAAAAATGAGTATATTTGTATGCAGCGAAAAGCACGGAAAATTTGACACTTTCGAGCGAACGGATATCTAAAAACGTTTAAAACGGCACCTTTTCTACGAATTTTTTTTTCAAAATCGCGAATTCTGAGGATGAAAACTTTCTGAGGGGGAACATCTTTTCAGTTTTGTTTCCGATCATCCTGAGGGTGTCGCGAAATTCTTGAAAACAGTTAAAATAGTAGGTGTAGCTGAATTTATTAGCATTTGAATTGCTTTTTAATATTCATACCGATTTTTCTCTGTAGACAGGACTGGAGTACAGACCCAGGCCCCAGACTTAGGATAGTCTTAGGTTCATGCCGATATATTGACTATCTGTAGACAATAGTATAAAGTTTGAAAATGTGTTTGTTATGCTTTTTGTACAGAAGGTTTTTTTGTACATGCGCAAGCAAAAATGATAGATATCCGGCTTTGCATTAAGTACATTCGTGGTAAATTCTAGTGCACTCTAGGCAGGTAGTTTAGGAAAAGCATAAGCACAAAGTGCCATAAAACTTTAATTTTTGCCATATGGAGTCATATTTCCTGCCAGACAATTTTTGCATAACTCAAGCTGTTGTTGGTATCCTTCCGAGTGTATTTTAGAATTTTTGATAAGTCTAAAACAAAGTATTAATGTTTTTATATAAAGTATGTTAGTTAGCGATCTTTTAGTTGTACTTTGACTTGTGTATATAAAATATAATAAAAATGTTGGTATTCTCTTAGATGGAATGTAATTTGAAATCGAATTTAATCGCATTATTCTGTCGATAGTGGCATTTTTAGAAACTGTAAAAGGTCGTAGTGATATTTTAGACAAGACAAGACAAGAAAATATTTATTGTCCAGTAAAATACACGAAAATTGGTAAAACACAAATACATGGTAAGACAGCGACCTGAACAAAAGGACATACAGATCACGGAGTGTGATACAACTAAGTATGCCCCGACAATAAAATTGTAAAATCAATGTTTAGCAGCTCTCTTTTTGAAGAAACCAACGTCAGGAGAAGCGATTACATCATTAGGTAATTTGTTCCAAATTTTCAAATATCTTTGGGAAAAGTCGTTGAGGCGGGCATTTGAACGGACAACTGGTAAAGTGAATTGTAAAAAATGTATGTTGGATTATTACGATTACGATGTTGAATTGAGTGTTTCCTATGAATTTTCGATTGCATTTTGCAATATGTACATTTGAATTGAACAGATTAGCCTTAATCGCAGTTGTTTTCTTCCATGAATACTCGAAATATTTTCGGTTCTGCATTTAAACTGAATAAGCTCATATAACTTGCAGTTTATAAGTATATTTGAAAAAATCATAAATTTTCTAGCATTCTTCAATTTGACTTATCAGTAAGTAAGTATCAAAGATTTTCTTGTTAGAGCTAAATGGTTCTTGAGATATTGTTTACATTTGAATTCTTTCTGGAAACAAAAGTCTGATTGTGGCTGAGACTGATAAGCGCAAGGTCAAGCTTTCAGAGGGGAGGGTGAAAACCAAAAATTGGTAGATAGCTAAGTGCTTCGTAAAAACAGTTATACATATAGCCTTTTTGGCCTCATAAAACTAGCTACACAGCCTTTTTAGACTCACAAACATAGCTATGTAGCCTTTTGGACTAAAAATAGCTAAATATCCGTTTGAAACTCAGAAAAGACAACTAAATAGCATTTATGAGCTCGCGCGGTATGTTTCTGAGTCCAAAAAGGCTATATACTTAGTTTTTGAGCATAAAAAGGCTATATAGCTAATTTTCTGCGCCCAAAAAGGATATATGGTTTTCCGGCTAAAATGGCTGTATAGCTATCAGTTTTTCAGAGCTAAGAGGGGAGTAATACCCCTCTCACCCCCATGCTCTTGTATGCGCCATATGTACATGCTTATAGGGAGAAGTCAAGGATATTACCCCCTCTCGCTGAAGGGCCCAGAATTTGGATACTGCTGAGTGATTCAGGTCCAAACTAATGTATTATATCGCTGAAGGGTCCAGAAGTTAGATACTGCCGAGCGATTCAGGTCCATAATAGAAGATCTTTAAACAATGCGGCATAATATATTCCATATATGTAAATGCAATTTACTTTAGCAAAAACCCAGGATTTCATCCCTCTCTGATTACAGATTCTCAATTTTACTCCTCCATGGCCAACCTGCACACATTCCCATAGGAATGGGGGTAAGGAGGGTATAACCCCTACAATGGGATCCAAGAATCGAATGCTGTCGGGCGATTTTGAACTTTCAAACATTTTCTGAATGATTTTCGGGGACCAAAGTAACACAAAGGTTAAAATTTTTCCGCCGACTGGTAAATTTCTGTTTTGTTTACCCATAAAATGCGTAGAATGAGGTTAAAATGATCTTAAAAGTCAGAATTTTTGATGAATTCTAATTGTACTGATTAAAGCGAAGAAACGAGTCCAGGATTGGATAAAAATGCAGTTTTCCACATTAAAACGTGTCATATATAGGATGTTTCAATAATTTTTTTATTTGACTTCTAAAAAACGCTCGACCTCTACATTTACTGGTCCCAAATTCAGGGATTTATCTCCTGAAGTTTCGATCGTGGGAAACTAGACCCTGACCATGTACATCAATGGAAACACATGATTATTTTACGTGTCGTCGTAATAAATAAGTACCTATACTATCTGCTTTCTGTCACTTCTTTGCTTTGCTTTGTTTTATTTTGTAGTAAATACTTGTGTTTTGTGGAATATCATGTCTGTTTAATTTGCTGGTTTTGTTTCTCTTGCTCTTTAATCGATAAATTGCATTTGAATTTTCGTTTATTTTTATAATTTGTTCATAATTTGAGTCAACTTATTTTACGTTGCCTTTACTTCTTCATTCTTCTCGTATCTCTACTGTTGATTTAAGGACGACACGTTGGATGTTACGGTTGCAGGAGACTTTTTACCCCGGAATTTGTTTGGTCGTTTGCACGCTTTTTTCGCCTATCTTCGAGCAATGTATTACACACTGTTTTTACTAGTATTTTCGGGTTGGCAATACGATTTAGTCATTGTTGATCAGATTTCCGCTCCTATTTTACTTTTACGTATTTTTACTAAAGCAAGAATTATGTTTTATTGCCATTATCCTGATCAAGCTTTGACAAGTCGGGAAAATATATTGAAAAAAATCTACCGTATGCCAATAGACTGGTTCGAAGAATTCACAACTGGCTTGGCACATCGCATATTGGTGAATAGCAAATTCACTGGTGGGCGATTAATATGCATTTGTGATATGTTACGTACCAATATTTTTCACATTTCTCAAATATCAAATTAATAATCTTATATTATATTAAGACTAACTAATTTCGAATACTGGGATGGAAGAACAGTAGGAAAATTTTTTCAGAGAAAATAAGGCCGAAGATAATAATTCAATTTTTTCGCAAAAGTGTTTGAAGTCGTTCAGAAAGTCAAACTGTCAATTTTGGTTCATTCTGACGTTATTTTGACGTTTACACCAATTTTTAAAGCTTTTTAGCTGGAAAAAGCTATCTAGCTGACTCCGGATTAGGCGGCAGGCTGATTTTCTAGACCGGCCAATGATGGGTCCTACCAGGCCCGTGTACAGGATTCGGTGAAGGGGGGCGCGGACCTAACATAAATTGGTCTATATATCGGAAAATTCGTCGGGATAGCTCGTAAAGACAGCATTTTTCGACGTTTTTCGACATGCTCTATCCATTAAAATCGTAAAATTTGAAGTTATCGAAAAATTTTTTCAAAAGGCTATGAAAAGTGTCGTTTTTTGCTCGCGCAAGAGCCAAAATTGTGGAAAATACTTCATATTTGGCGCGAAGCGCTTAAAATTCGAAGATTTTACGTCAAAGGCATGTAATTTCTCCACCTTTTCGTGCATTATCTTACCTTTCAGGAGTTTTTTCGGCCAAGGTGGGCGGCCGCTCTTCCCGATCCTCTTAAGTGCGACCCTGTCCTTTATCATGCACGACCGTGGGGATTTGGGGAGGTTTTCACACTTCCAGAATTTATTGGCCGAGAATTTTTGATTTTTTAGAACAATCATAGAAAAGGTGTTATTTTAAGCGTTTTTAACGATCCTTTGGCTTAAAGGTGCCCATGCTGTGCATGCAGGGGCGTAACCAGGATTTTATTTAGGGGGAAGGGGCAAAATTTTTGAAGTCCTATATCTCGGGAACCATTACGAGATACGCGAAAATATCGGCATTTTTGAGCGTTTCTCGACGAGATCTATGCCATGGTGAAACAAAAATTTAAAAAGAATTTCTTACTTGATTTCAAACATGGATATCGAAAATCTATCTTTTAACCTGTCGGCATTACTTATTTCTCAATATCAAGTTAAAGCTTGACTCGAAAACATTTCGAAAGTCTTTTCTTTGCATTTAATTTTGCGGTTTTGCAAAGAAAACTAATGCAGAAAATAATAAATCGGGGCTTCTAAAGTAAGAAAAAAGATTGAAAATAAGAAATTCGGCGCTAAGCGCCGGAAAATCTTGAGTTTAGAAGCTAAAAAGTGTGCTAAAAACGCATTTTGGCTGTCCTTTTAGTTGACTTTGAGAATTTTTAATTTTTTCCTTTGGAGGACCCTTGTGAAAAATAAAAATATTTCTCCATCTCCTGATTACGCCCCTGTGTGCATGTATCATAATATGCCTTGAATATTTATTAATTACATTTTCGACGAAGCTTTTTTTAGAAGAAAAATATGAGAAGTGTTAAAAAAATTAAATGGAAAGGAACGAAATGTAACGAAATTTAATTAGACCATAACTTCGAACAGATGATCACTTTTAGCTGAAGGATCGCTAGAAACGCTTTTATAGTTTTTATTTCAAAGTTTTTTCACAAATCAAGCGTCTGCGCCTTGTCTGGATTTGTAAGATTTCATGCCATAAACCTTATGTGTACATATACTTATTATTTTTCGTTTTAGCAAAAAGTCTCGCATTCAAAATATAAACATAAACAGCGCAACGTTTGAATTGTTTCTCACAATATTTGAAAATTTCGTCTTTAAGCCAGCGTTTTCCGAACAACGTTCAAAAAATTGAATCACGCCGAAATTGATATATTGTATCCGTGCGTTGCGGAATCTCTGATCCATAAAAGTGGTCAAACAGTCGATATGGAAGCCTTACGTGAGATAGTGCCTGGGATAAAGTCGCGATTTTTTCTTTCGATAAATCGATATGAAAGAAAGAAAAATGTTGCGCTAGCTATCCAAGCCTTAGGTCTGTTGCACTTACAAATGTTTAGGCGATGAACGGGGTGAAGTGTTTTTTTGTACAAGATCCCTTTGTACACGTACTAAGATGGCCCGCAAAAGTCTCTGTACACTTTGTACATGCAAATTTTTGGGTACTTTAATATTAGCGCTTTCTGTGTGGTAAAACACGGTTTTATGGTAGTGTATTTTAGCCAATTTATAAGCTTCTGATGACGAAAATATTAAACTCTCAAAAGGGCGCGAAGCGCCGAAAAATTTGACATTTTCTTTTTAAATGCAAATTTTGTCATTATAAAGACATATAGAACAGACAACTAATCATTTCGGCGCGGAGTGCCAAATTTTTTTGAGAAATTTCAGACGTTTTCACAGTTTTGGTTACCCCAAAAATCTTTGTGCATGTACAAAGACGGTCCCGAAAAGTCTTTGTACATCGGGAAAAATCTTTGCCGAATACAAAAACCCATGACAGGGTGTCTTCCTTCCCCCAGCATTTTATGATTAACTTCAAATTTTTATGAAAAAATCGTGTTTTCCACGAAATTAGGTTCTGCATCCTTAATCGAAAATTCTATCATTCGACTTCTTACGAGTCAGAGGAGATACTCTACCATGTCATTTGTTGAGATGTCTGGTTTTCGGCTGATGTTTTGGTTATTTCGAGTCAGTTTATTTTGTAAGCCTTGTTCTACTCTGTAAAGGGCTTGGCCATTTTTACACTAGATTTGGCCGGTTTTAGGGCCGGATGACAGAAGGCGATTTAGTTTAAGTTCGATTTAGCGTTAAATCGAATTTAAACTCCGCTTACCGAAGTCGAGTTTAAATCGACTTGGTATGACAGAAGGCGATTTAAAGTCGATTTCCGTAAACCTAGCATAAACTCGATTTAAGGTGACAGTTTGGAATCATTGTACACAATATTTCATGTTTGTAATAAGATTTTCATATTACAACCTCATTTTTGTAAAGTTCGCGTTGTGTCTCCACCTGTTAGGTAAAACTACTGGGTGCCTTTTTCAAGTACTGCTATTTGTGCTGCATAAACAAAATGAGTACGGATAAGGAAAAGGATCAGGATAGTAACTTTCACTTTAGGAAATCAATTATCTTATCGAATGCGTCTCAGAACATATGATTGTACTCGAAAACAAGAAAACAGACAGTAATACAACAAATTCGAAAAAGAAATCGTGGAGCGCTATAGACGAACTTTTAAAGAAAATCCGGATTGTAAAACACGAATTCAAGCACAACTCGAATCGAAGTGGAAGAACTTGAAGGCAGTAAGAAATATTTTTCACGTAAATATTATAAGTAATACAGGGTGGCTCAAAAACGAAACCCATGTCGTAAAACTACAATATACATAATACCTTTAAAAAAGTTGATTTTAGCTACTTAAATAAATGCAGTTAACATTATCTTAGGCTTATAAATATGTTGATTCCGTCAAGTTTAGTACATTCTAGTGATGAAACGGGTACCCGGATCCGGATCCGGTATTATCCGGATGATTTCAGGATCCGGATCCGGATCCGGAAGTTTGAATTTTAACTACCCGGATCCGGATCCGGAATTTTGAATTTTAAGTACCCGGATCCGGATCCGGAAGTTTGAATTTTCACTACCCGGATCCGTGAAAATGCCAAACTGAACCGTTGGTACGCGCAATATACATGCAACAATTGCTCAGTTAAGCGACGCAAAACTTTATTCTGCGCGTGCATATAAATGAGGCGAATTTGATTGACAGTACACTTAAGCGCGATTCGTGCATTGCTCAACTTTGACAATAGAATTTGTTTTACCATCTGTTTTAAGTAAAGCCGACAGGCGCCACGAGCCATTATTGACCAAAAACGGCTACGTGACTTGAAATATTTCGCCTCATTTAAAATGTCCACCCGACTCACTACAAATTGTCACACTCCACGGTTTTATTAACGTGTCAGAAGATATCCGATTTTGTTCAAAATCTGTTTCATCACAATCAATTATAATGATGATAGCGAGGGATAATGATAATGACAAATGAGGTACGTATATAATGATAAAGATAGGCGAGTATGATAGCGAACATATTTAATTTAGGATGATAATGCATATCAAATTATTAACCAGTACATTAATGCGCTGCACAGTTTAAGATCATTCATATTGGATCCGGATCCGGAAGTTTTGTAAACGTGGATCCGGATCCGGATCCGGAAGTTGTAGAAAATAGGATCCGGATCCGGATCCGGAAGTTGTAGAAAGTAGGATCCGATCCGGATCCGGAAGTTGTAAAAATTAGGATCTGGATCCGTATCCGGATCCGGATAAATTGAAATTGAGGATCCGTTTCATCACTAGTACATTCTATGAAAAATTTTGAAAGCTAATAATAGCAACAACGCTACTGTTCATCAAAGCTAATAGAGTAGCATTAGCAATATGTTCTTGATG
Source organism: Mermis nigrescens (assembly GCA_036768485.1). Taxonomy (NCBI): domain Eukaryota; kingdom Metazoa; phylum Nematoda; class Enoplea; order Mermithida; family Mermithidae; genus Mermis; species Mermis nigrescens. Next base: position 450,371 of record JAVLUZ010000613.1, on the reverse strand, counting down.
TCTCAAAGCGAAAAGGTTTCGCATAAAGCATGAGTAAATAGCAAACAGAGTGAAAGTTAGAAAGCAAAAGTAATTAATTAATTTTTGATAAAAATAAATACATTTAAAAAATTTAATCTTCTAGCACACTAACAAAATTTTTAAAGGTGACGTTTTGAGAACTTTTTGCACACAGCTTTGTCTTTCTTTGAAAGCAACCCGCAGCTTTCTAGTTGCTGTTCAAAAGATATCAACACATCGCTTTTGTTTTCTTGACCACCCTGTACAAGTACCAGCCGTTTTACATATAATAAAGCTAATTTCTTTCAAAATAATCGGTCACAATTGTGCGGCGTTTAGCCAATCCTTGATTATTGTTTACTACTGGATATTCAGCTTCTTCGTTTTCTGGCATTTGGAATTCTGCTTGCACGTCATCCTCTTGTAGATCACCACGCATCTGACGCAGTTATGAAGCACACAGCAGGCAACTATGATAACTCCACATTTTTCTGGTTTAAATTGCATTTTTTGACCAAGGCAGGGAAATCTTCGTTTAGGATTCCGTTCAGCCGTTCTATGACCATCCGAGTTGAAGATAGAGCAAAGTTATACCCTTTTTCAGCAGGATTTTGGGGGTTGGCTAATGGAGTCATCAAATAGCGTAAGCAGGGATAACCTCGATCACCCACAACACGAAAACGACCGGGCAGTCCTTCTAGCTTCTCCTTTAGGCGCGATTCGTGAAAAATTCTTGCATCATGGGTACTTCCCATTCAACTAGCAACAACATTTCTGATGATGAGCTTGTGGTCGCACATTAGTGGCACATTGATCGAAAACCATCCCTTCCTGTTTCTGTAGAGTTCTGCATCATTTCCGCTTGGGTTGATAATGGGCACCACACCTGGGCGTCGGGGGAGTTAGGGGTATGCACCCCCGAGAAACCAAAATACCCCCCCCCCAAGAGATCAAAATACCCCCCAGAATTCGATATTTAAAAATTTTTTCGTTTTTTTCGCAATGTTTTGATGCTAATAGATAGTGCTCAATGAGAAACGTCGAAAAATGGTGTTTTTCCGCCACACCACCACTTTAAAGGCCATTTTTTGATTTTTGAAAAATCTTGCGCCCCCCCAGAATTTTCTTGCTGCCCATGTATGATCAACACATTTTTACAATCAATTGCACCAAGAACTCCTGCGAAATTTCTCTTTTGATAGAATGCTTCCTAAATTTCTTGATATTCATCTTCATTCGGAAAATTGATAAATTTTGGCTTCAATTCCGCAATAGCTTCGAATACGCTGTGGACAACACGTGACACTCCTGACTGGCTTACACCATGTACTACTTTTCAAATGGGTTCATCCGACTGATAAGGGCAATGTCAATTTCTAAATCGGAATCGCTTAAAAGCTCGACAAATTCAACAAACTCGACTGCATTCATTATTCGCGAAATTATAATATGAATCTGTTTCATCCAGGTAAATCGAAGATAAACCTGCCCCTGCCAGGTTTAAAATCTGGATTTAAAACAGTCAACTTTTAAATTGAGTTTAGCCTAAATCGCTTTCTGTCGTACCACAAAAATTGAATCGAGTTTATAAATCACGTTTAAGTCGACTTCAAACTCGGCTTAATGCTAAATCGTCTTCTGTCATCCGGCCCTTAATTTTTAAGCTGAAAACCCCCTATGCTTGTTCCGTTGTGAAATCTAATCATTTTGGACGTGAGTTCAATTGTTACCTTGTGTGGGTGATGAGAATTTAAAATGAATAATTTTTTAATACACGTACCTCGAACACAATTCATTAGTCTCATAATCATACACGCAACGGCTCGAAATTTATGGTAGGGATCCTCGGCAATATTTAGGAGGGGTGGTTAATGACCTCCAATTTTTGGCCAAAAATAGCAGGAAAAGCACATAAAAATCGGAAACAATGCTAGGTTTTTTACAAAAACTCCGCAATGGGGGAGGGGTCAGAAATTTTCTGACTTGGAAGGATGAGGGGTTGGCTAGTACTTTATTATGTATAATGAGAAATTGAATGAAAAGCAGAGGTGCTTCATTTTCAAAGTGCTCGATAATATGTGGAATGCTCTACTAATGTGCTTCGAGAAGTTAAGCAATGTGCTTCTAAAGGGTTGATATATAGACAATATACATATTTGAATCTAATGTAACTATGAAAATTTTTGGTTTGACCGACACATTGAAAGCATACAAATGTACGCACTGCGAGATCGGCCGGAGGGTCATTTCGGTATGGGGAAGAGGGAGCCAGAGAGCCTATTTGAGCTAAAATTGTCTTAAAATCGACGTAATGATTTAAACCGCGTAAAAACAATTACAATTGGTAGTTTTTCTGGTCGATTTCAAGCACTGTTGTAAAAAACGCGTATATGACTCTCTGCTTACTAGCCTAGTACATATTTAAATTTGTGGAAAAATTGATGAAAATATGATTTTCCAACAATATGCGCAATTTCTTTAAAGTCAAGCCAGCTATAACCATTATATATCCTAACGATTCATGTAGTTGCAGAAAGGCACTCGCTATTTCCCGAGCATACTTTATTAGTTTTTATTTTAAATGCATTTTTGTCAAATTCAAGGCGTCCTGCAATCAAAAATGTCGATGAGTCATTGGTCGAACGTTCATCTGGTGATAGCGGGAGGATACGATCCTCAGAATGAGGAAAATATCGATCATTACGCCGAATTAGTCTGCTTGACTGAGAATTTGGATTTAAAAGACCATGTAACTTTCTTGAAATCGCCTTCGAATGATCACAAGGCTAAACTATTAAGTAAATGTCAGGCTTTGATATACACGCCAAGCGCTGAACATTTTGGAATCGTACCCGTTGAGGTAATTTTTATTAGCTCAGCTGACGAACCCGCGTTATCAATCTTGCTTTTTGATTTTCCTGATTTTTATAATAAACATGTAGTGTAAATGGCATATGTAAGCAGATTGAGGAGCTACATACGTATTTTCTCTTACTTTTATGCATTAGTCAGTCTGACTAGCTTAGCTTTTTTATCATCGTTGATGCAAAGGAGACTATTTAATTTGTTTTTACATGGAATGGAAGTGAATTTCAGCAGCAAACAATGCACCCGATACAAAAGTATGTTCTTAAAACCATACATGCACATAGGGGGTGAGGGGGTGTTACCCCCGCACACATGCACGTAGGGGGGTGAGGGGGGATATTACCCCCATGAAGGTTCAGCCGGACAGGTGCTGTCCGGCGATTTTGAGCTGATGGAACGTTTTTTTGCATCATTTTTGAGGTCAAAAGCAGTGAAACTCTCAAAATTTTGACAACGCTTCGCGCTGGATCAGTATTTTTATGTACTTTTTACTCAAAAAGCGCGCAAAATTGATCGATTTTTACATTTTTTAGTGTTTAAAGTTATATGATGCAGTCAAAATTGACTAAAATGCTTTAAAAATGCTATATTACCAGGAAAAAACCTTTTATAGGCTATTTTGTCTATTTTGATCGTTTAAACAGCAAAAAAATCGTTAACATTTTGTTTCGGATTTTCGGGAATCCCCCTCGCTCGCCTGCCGACCCTGACGTTAGCAAGAATGTCGAAAATTTTTCGGTGCTTAACGCCGGATTAATACTTTTACGTAAGTACTTTTTACTCAAAAATTGCGCAAAATTGATCAATTTTTGTATTTTTTAGTGTTAAAAGCGGTACAATACTGTCAAAATGGAGTAAAAATGCTTCAAAAATGCGACATTACCACGAAAAAACGTTTTATTAGCTTTTTGACCATTTTGGTTGTTTAAACAGCAAAAAAATCGTGAACGTTAAATTCACTGTTTTCGATTTCTCGGATTCCCCCTGCCGACCCTGACCTCGTGCAACTATGCTTGAAACGCTGCACTATTGCCATTATACCTCTGTGCGCTCATTGTTCGCTGTGTGCAATGAGCAATGTAATGTCTGGTCGATTCAATTCAAAGCGCCTTTATTGTTCATTTGTATCAATGACATGCACAGCATAAGAATTCTGGGGGTATTGAAATTTCAAAGCGCCTTTTTGGGTCCAGAAACGGTGGATACGCGTCAAAAACATAGTTTTTTTGGCATTTCTGACAATGCTCTATCTTTTTTCAACATAAAAACATATAAAAATTTCGAAAAAATCCAAAAAAGTCGGAACAAATTGAACAAAATATAGTCAAAACATGAGTATAATTGTGCGAAGCGCCAAATATTTGACACTTTTGAACAAATGTGTAGATTGCTGGAAACGCTTAAAGAAGCACCTTTTCTTCGATTTTCAGGAAATTTTTGGAAACTTTTGATAAATCGCGAATTCTGCGGCGGGTGAAAATTTTCCTAGGGGGATGGGGTGAAAAATCCCCCAAACACCTAAGATCTTGTATGGTCTAATTAGTCAGTCTGCGCAGTATTTCGTGACATTGAATGAATGAAGGATCAGGCTTCTCTCGCGCACGACTATTCGTTCTGTGCAGAAATTTCTCCACCAAATTTTCCGCTTTTTATACGTCAAATTTGCTGCGTCTGGAGGTTTATATTCCAGATTGGATGTCGACTTAAGCATCTTTTATTGTTGATTATGAATATAACTTCGTTGAAAGCTAGTAAATTTCAGAATTCTCTGTTGCTTTTCAATGTAGATGCTGAAGTAAAATTTAACAGATTAATCTGTAAAAGGTGAATTTTATAAATGATATTAGCATTTATATTGCTTTATTATCATGTTATTTTTATTTTACCCTTAGAAATTCCTTTTAAGCTTGAACAATTTGCGTTTAATTCAAATTTACTAAAAAGCTCTATTATTTTTTCAATGCTGTTTTAGTATAATAATGTATCTGTCCAATACTATTTTTTACTATTTTAAAGTAACTTCTAGCTGTTCTGGGGATGGGAGTTTGACCAATATGATTGGCTGCACAGCAAGTATATTAATTTTTTTAAGTATTATGTATTGGTGATTTGCTTATTTTGATACCCAATTTAGCTTTATCGCAAAGCATTCTTATATGAACTCTTAGTGATGCCCGAAATGTAAATCCGTATTAAATTAATTTGAATGTTCGTTGTATGTGTGTCTCATACTACAAATACAAAATTGTGCCTTAATATAGTTTAGTATTGAATTACGATCTGTATGCTAAAACTACATTTCTGAACCGTTTTTACTGACTTTGCTCAAATTCTTAATTTTTGACATTAAAAAAATAAAAATTTTCTCGGGTTTTTACTATTTTCAACTCTAATTCGCGATCGAGGATAGACGTCGGAAAATTTTCTTATTCTCATGATCTGCAAAAGTTATTTGAAAGTTTGCAAAGACTTACAAAGCAGAAAATCGTCAAACCGGCTCAAAAAAATTCAATTTCCTTACTTAGATGCTGAAGATAAGTTTAGTATTTTTAATGACAAACAGTACGTTAAATTAATAAATTAATGTAAAGTAGGTACTGAAATATTCTTCCTACAGCTTTTAACTCAATAATGGAACTGTATGAAGAGAAATAATTGTACAATTTCGTGGAAAATTTGACTTTTTAATTTTTTTTAAACTTAGGCAATGTAAAGGCAAACAGAATGGAAAATCATTGTTTTGGTGTCCAAAAAATCTTTTCGCATGGTCAGATACGGTCCCCGAGAGTTGCTGTGAGATACGAAGAATCTGTACTAAATACAAAAACTATGTGCGTGTTTCCTCGGTTGTTCTCGTTTGTAACTTTTGGGCATATAAATTAAATTAAGTTTAAGTCGAATTTATATTTTGTAGAATTATGTTTTTCGTTGAAAGTGCTTCTATGTATCTCATTCATATTTCTAAGTTCCTAACTGTATCCATATTAATCGTCTAATGCATAAGAGCGCAAGTCAAACTTTCAGGGGTGTGATGAACCAAAAATTAATAGATAGCTAAGTGCTTCGTAATAACGGTTATATAGCGAAAAAACGATGGTATCGCTTTGGAACAATCGTTTTTGAGCATTTTCAGCAAAAAATAGCCTTTTGAACTCACAAACATAGCTACGAGTATAGCCTTTTTGGACTCACAAACATAGCTCCCTTTTTGGAGTCGAGAAAATAGGTATAATACATCTTTTAAAACTTAGAAAAGGCAACTATATAGCATTTCTGAGCTCACACGGTATGTTTTTGAATCCAAAAAGGCTATATAGCTATTTTTCTGAGCTTAAAAAGGCTATATAGCGAATTTTTTGAGCCCAAAAAAGGCTATATAGTAATGTATTTTCGGCCAAAATGGCTATATAGCTATCAGTTTTTAAAGCTCATGGGGGCAATACCCCCTCACCACACCTGGGCGTGGGGTTTGGGGGTATGCACCCCCCAGAAACCAAAATACCCCCCCCAGAAATCAAAATACCCCCAGAATTCAATTTTTGAAAGTTTTTTTCGTTTTTTTCGCAATTTTTTGATGCCAATGGATAGTGCTTGATGAGAAACGTCGAAAAATGGTGTTTTTATCGCTATACCACCATTTTTAAGGCCATTTTTCGACCTTCAAAAAATCTTGCACCCCCCCCCAAGAATTTTCTTGCTGCCCACGTATGCCCCTCACCCCCATGCTCTTTGTATGGTGTATTGTTGTCATGTAAGGTTTTGCGATTTCTGAATATAATAATGTTAATGAGCGCTGCTGTTTTGGGCTATTGCAATTTGCAAATGTAATTGAACCCGCATTCTTTGGATTCACGACGGTTGTAAAGAGATGCCAGTATGCCACCATAGGTGGGCGCACCAAAGCTCTGTGGGAGGGGTGTGCAAAATTTTTTCAAAGGTCTAAAAATTGCCTTAAAAATGGTGGTACGGCGAAAAACACCATTTTCCAACGTTTCTCATCGAGCACTATCCATTGGCATCAAAAAATTGCGAAAGAAACAAAAAACTTCAAAAATTGAATTCTGGGGTGGTATTTTGCTTTCTAGGGGGTGCATACCCCCCGAACCCCCCACGCCCAGGTATCGATGCTACTGGTTTTTATAATCTCTTTATGCGATGTGAATGTCGGATTAAGCGATGCTGAGTTGATTTTATTTTGAGGCTATGTTGCACCGACGACCGGTCTTAGCCGTAAATAATGGAGGCCCTTTGGAAACTGTGATTTCTGGCCAAACTGGGATTTTAGTTGAGCCTGATTGTGAAAAATTTGCCGAAGCAATGCTCTTATTGTGGGAGAGGCCAGATGAGGCAGATCGAATGGGTCTGCTCGGTCGGCAGCGTGCTTTGCAGTTGTTTTCCTTTAATGTTTTTGCGAAAAAATTGAATGACCTGTGTTTGTCTCTATTAACTTAATTCACTGTGCTGTCGCTGTGCAGAAATGTGTTTGACCATTATAATGTAAATTCAGGAAAAGCAGATGGCTTAAAGACTATTTCAGAGAAATTTAGAAGTTCCCAAATATGCACATAGACGCGTTGGCTTAGTTGACTTGATTGTTAAGAGATAGTCAAAACTTTGAGATAGTGTTTAGAGAAAAACAGCATTAACATTTTCAGAGGAGAATAAATTAGCATTTGACTAAAATTTGTGAAGGGCGCTAATTTTTTTAAACTTTAATTCGGAAATATAGAATTCGGTAGATAGCAATTTTGGTAATAAAATGGAGAGGCTTAAACTGACGCAAGGAAAATAAAGGTGTTGGATAATGATGCTTTATGTAGAGAACCACTGACTGATGTTTCTTCGGCGGACCTGAATTTTCGTGAGGGGACGGTACTCAAACTTTTTCCCAGTCAGGTCCAAAAATCCGCTAATTACTTGTAAAATAGCGTTTTTGTCATATTACATTGCCTACAAAAAACGATTTCTATCGCTCTTTCTTTCAAGAGATTGTAAAATTTTTGGCACCTTTGTGCGAAAAAGTTTTTAAATTTATTTAACTCTAGTGACCGTTGGGCGCAACGCGCCGGAAAATTAATGAAATTTGCTAAAAAAAGATGTTTTACTTTAATATTTTCCGCAGCACTTGCAGCAAAGCGTTCTGAAGCACTTGACGCAAAGCGCCGAAGATTTTTACAATTTATGCTGTGCAAGAAAACTACAAAAACGTGGCCTTCAGGCCACCGAGCAAGTGAATAAATTTAATCATCCGATGCGAAGCGCCAGAAAAATTTGAGACAATAGTCGATCAAAAATCACTGCAAAACACATAAGTATCTATTCTTTATCTCGTCAACTACGTTGAGCCAATCGAGGGGGTCGTCCCTCAATTGCCCGCGTCCCCCCGTAAATTCGCCCCCAGTGATGGGTATCTCTTATCCATACATGCACAGCATAGGAATTCTAGGGGAGTGAAATTATAAAGTACCTTTTTTGGGTCCAAAAATGGTAGCTACGCCTCAAAAACATCGTTTTTTAGCGTTTCTGACGATGCTCTATCTTTCTAGAGCATGAAAACATGAAAAAATTTCGAAAAAAATCAAAAAAATCGGAACAAATTGAACAAAATATGTCAAATCATGAGTATAATGGCGCGAAGCGCCGAAAAGTTGGCACCTTTGAGCAAATAGATAAGTAAGAACGCTTAAAAAACATCTTTTCTACACATTTTCAGGAAATTTTTGGGAACTTTCAAAAAATCGCCCATTCTGGGGGGGTGAAGAAAATTTTTTTGGGTGGGAGGTGAAAACCCTCCGAACCCCTCAGATCATGTATGCTCTTATCTATTCTTATCATGTTGCATGAATGTTAATAATCAATGATGGTCGGACTTCAAATCTGCTGCATTGATAATTCAAGGCAACTTTATCGATATTGATGGAATCACTAAACTAAGGCGTACGAGTGAATTCTGCTCGAAGCAGGCATTAAACCCTTGATTAAACTTCGAAGCGCGCTTGACCTGAGTAGTGAAAACCTCACAGCCATACATGGGCATTAACGGAATTCGGGGGGAAGGGGGTCCGATGTGGCCAAATTGCTAAAAATGCACCAAAAATTTTAGTTCTGGGGGTCTACGGTTCCCCCACCCAAAGTTGGTCGTTCCCTCATCCCTCCAAAGTCAGCAAATTTTTGACATCCCCTCTCACTGTTTTTTTTGTATCCGGCAAAGATTTTTCCCGATGTACAAAGACTTCTCGGGACCGTCTTTATACATGTACAAAGATTTTTGGGAAGACAAAAATTGCAAAAAAGGTCTGAAATTCGCAAAAATTTTCGGCGCTTCGCGCCGAAATGAGTAATTGTGTGTTATATAATCTTTATATTGGCAGAAATTGCATTTCAAAAAGAAAAATGTCAAATTTTTCGGCGCTTCGCGCCGTTTTAAGACGATTCTTAGTGATTTTTGCCCTTGAAGACCCAGAAATTAGCTAAAATACACTACCAAAAGTCGAACAACTCTGTTTTTATCACACTAAAATCGCTACTGTACCATATTATAGTACCCAAAAATTTATGTGTACAAAATGTACAAAGATTTTTGGGAAGAAAAACTGTAAAAAGGTGTAAAATTCCGAAAAATTTTCGGCGCAAGTAATTGTTTGTCCTATATATCTTTAAAATGGCAGAATTTGCATTTAGAATGGAAAAATGTCAAATTTTTGGGCGCTTCGCGCCGCTTTGCGACAATTTTTAGTAATTTTTGGCGTCAGAAACCCAGAAATTAGCTAAAATACACTACCAAAGATCGAAAACCCTGTTTTACCACACTAAAATCGCTACTGTACTATATTATAGTACACAAAAGTTTGCATGTACAAAATGTACAAAGACTTTTAGGGACCATCTTTGTACATGTACAAACGGACCTTGTACAAAAAAACACTGTCCCCTCTTGATTTAAAAAAAAACTTGCGATTTTTGGCCGTTTTCAGATGTCTTTGAGGTCATTTACCCCCCCCCCTAAGCATAGCCGGGGACCCCCTCCCAAATTTTGAGCCGTTACATTATGGTCTCTACCTCTGATGCCTTTGTGTGATCACTGCTTATTCTCGCTGGAAACCGCTTGAAAATCGTTTTCCTGTATCACTTGTGAATAAAAGCGTTAGTCATGTATACTGGACGTGAATTAAGGACTGATTCGAGACTCGATTTGTTGTTGTTCTTTGTATTAGCTTTGGTGTTGTTCAATTTGGATTTATACAGCTTGGCTAAAAATGAATCGTATATCGATTCTTATAACTTCTTTGATACTTAACAGATTTGAGCGCGGTTGGCTTTGTCTGAGAACCTATTACTTTTTAAAGAATGTGGCGAATTTCTATGTATGATAATGGTTGTGCTGTTGTTAATTTGCACCAAATCAAGCAGAAGTTGTTTTTTCAAGCAGATTAAGTGCAGATAGCAAACTTTCGTTTTATAACTCTTCAACATAAATATATAATTGAACGTAATTTGCTTCAAATGAAACTTGAATTATTTCTTTACGACTGTTTATTTTTATATACTAGTTTACGACTATGTTTCTTTTTATATTGATTGGTTCAGTTTGTGCGGCACAACTGCACTTTCATCCTGCGTTGTTGCATTCATACGTCAACATTTTTTAATTTGCAACCAGTTTGCGTAAAGTGCGGCCTTTGATTACAACTAGATTATTTTGCAGCAACCTAAAATGCCATAAACAAATTACATAAATAAGTGATAGTTAAGCAAAAAGGCAAATAATATTTCTAGCATATATCTTTTAAGAATTCGAAACTACTTTTAATAAATCACGTGCTTTTTTGGAGAGCTTATTTATTATAATTTTAAGGCACTCAAGCGGAAATAATAGGGTTTCTATCATCATCTAATTTACTTTCATCGTTAAGGAGTTTTGATGTGGTAAAGAGTAGCTTGTTTTATGAACTTAATCTGCAAAATGCTAGAAAACACGACTTCTGCTTGAATTTGTGTAAACCAGCAAGTGCTTTCTTGCTTAGGTCATGGGCTTTCAGGCAAAGCAAGCCGCATCCAAATCAGTTAAAGGCATATTTCAGAGTAGGACTTTTCGATGAATCAAATTAGGTTAGAAAGGCAAATCAACGAATAGAAGATGCCACTTCTGTACTCCACCTCCCAACTATTGGTCGTTTTGTCTTTGTAAACTGATTCGATTTGACTTCAGCAATTGGGAAAGTGTATCTCTGAAATATGCCTTTAAATATCAGAGAAGTTATAAGGACCGTCGTGCGCACACATGGACGTTACTGTAGACCCCCAGAATTCTATTTTTTGTAACATTTTGGGCAATCTTGCTGCCCACGTATGGTCTTGTGATTACTTTTTTAGCCAATTTTTTAAAAGGTATTCTTATCGCGTCCGCACCGCAGTAAAGGTGTCTTATTCTGGTTTTCAAAGTTTTCTACGTAATTTTCTTAATATCAATATTATTTTATACTTGATTCATTTGGTGTTTCCTCTAATTTATTCTTTTTGATGGATCAACTGAAAGCAGACGAACGTTCAGCGTTACAACCTGCAAGCAATTACAAAAAGTAAACATTTTAGATTATGTTTATATATCCTTATGTGAAGCATCAAAAATTATTTAAAGAAGGCTACACCTTTTCAGAGGCCGCAGAATATACTTCAATTATTTGCATTGCTTAGAGAGAATCTGATTTTTTACAGATTTTGCGACTAGGCATATACATAGATATAATATAGCTTTTTCCTAGTCCCCCTTTTACATCCTTAATAATTCACAACCCCAAATATATTCGTCTGTTTTGTTACATCGGAGCATTTTTCTTTGCTAGTACCCTTCTTTTAATTAGTATGATTTGAGCAGATCATTCAGTGAACTCATGCGGAAACATGCCACAATTATGACTGCAGTTCAGAGAACGCGGAAAACAATACTGTTTTTAACATCAGCTTCATCTTTTTTATACAAGTGACGTTACATGGAAGGTTTTGAAGAAAAAAATTTTGCTTCCGCAACGCTCCTGAAACTGAATTTAATTTTCAGTGGAAACTTTACATAACTGCTGGTTGTAAATAGAAAATACAGTCAGATTCGCAATCCTGACCTCACGGAACATATTTTTAAAACGAATTCACGTTTCGCAACGCCCTGGAAGTAAAATAAATTTGTAGTGTAAACTACACATTAACAATGAATCAATAGTGCAAACATTACGCAACTACTAGGTGTAGAGCAAACTAACGGTCAGATTCGTAATTCTGACGTCACGTAGAACATTTTGGAAAAAAATTAAGCTTCCGTAAGGCTAGAACTAAAGTTTTCAGTGTAAACTACACAACCACAGTGTGTAAAGAAGGTTATAGTAGGATTCGTTATTCTGATATTGCTCTGATATTACGATCAACATTTAAGAAAAAATTAAGTCTCCACAATGGCCTGAAGACATATATTAGATGTAAACCACTCAACACCACTGTTGAGTGTAAACAAACGCGCCCAACTGGCGTTTCACGTTTGATTTATGGTACATTTTTAGACTTGTGATCATGTCCGAACTCATAACCGGAGAAGTTGGCAGAAAAAAACAAGACAAACACATTTAACACCCAATTTTTGACTTTACACGTGAGAAAGCTAAATATTGATATTAAGAAATGCAATATGCTGCGACTTGCACCTCTGAGAAAGTACTTTATTTTTATTCCATTCGACCTATCCTGACTTCTAAACAGAGAAAGTGGCGAGAGAAAAACGGACAAAAAGCCTTTTCCACCATCTACCACATTGTAAACTTTAAAAATCTCAACCTAACCATTGAGTGTGAAGAAATTCGGTTTCGTCCAGTTTATAGCCTTTGAATCCTAGTACCTTTGTATGTGTAAAACTTCTGTCCCGCTAGATATTTGAGATATTTACCAATTAAAATATGGGAAAAACGTGTTTTTCGATTATTCAACACCCCTGATTTTGAACTTTACACCTCAAAAAAGTAGTAAGCCCTGGGTCCCTAGGGTGCAATGTTATAACATCGCCTATGTTATAGCATAGGCGAGGACGTAAAAATCTGCTCCCTGGCTTTTCCTAGGGAGCAATGATGTAGCATAGGCTGTGCTATAGCGTAGGGGCGTGCCCGGACCTGCCCGGGAGGGGGCGTGTCCAGCCCAGGGCCAGGGGCCGAGGGCCAGGGGAGAGGGAATTTCCATGGGTAACCCCGGGTGTTATTACCCAGGGGGTTATTACCATAGGTGGGCAGCACCAAAATTCTGGGGGGGGAGTGAAAAATTTTTAAAGGTCAAAAATGGCCTTAAAAATGGTGGTATGGCGAAAAAAACACCATTTTTCGACGTTTCTCATCAAGCTCTATCCAATGGCATCAAAAAATTGCTAAAAAGCAAAAAAAATTTTTTTCTGGGGGGTATTTTGATTTCTGGGGGGGGGGTATTTCAACTTCTGGGGTGCATACTGCATACCCCCAAACCCCCACGCCCATGTGTGGTTATTACCCGGAATTTATTTTTGAAGAGGCGTAAGTCAAGAACCAGCACTCAGATCAGGCTCAAATTTTCAGAGTATGTCAAGTATATGTTAGGTATGCTATGTACAAAATTTTAGCGCGCAACCTACAGTATATAAGCATTAGTTTACACTTTTGCATAAATCAAGAACCAATGGCCGGATTTTGTTCAAATTTTCAGGAAATGATGTATATAGGCGAGGCATGCTATGCACAGAATTTCAGCGCAGCCTACGGTATACCAATTTACTTCACACTTTCTCATATAGCACTATATCTCAAGAACTATAGGGCGGATTTAGCTCAAACTTCCAGGGTAAGATATATAAATTGTTGCTGTGCTATGTAAAAAATTTTAGCGCGCGACCTACAGTATACCAATTTACTTTGCACTTTCTCATATAGTACTCTAACTTTAGGGATAGAGGGCAGATTGGGTTGAAATTTTAAGGGTAGAATAAATATCCTATTAGCAAACTTACAAAAATTTTGAGAGAGTAACTACAGTATACCAGCATTACTTTACACTTTCTCGTATAGCACTATATTCCAAGAACCAATGGCCGGATTTTGTTCAAATTTTTAGGATATGATATATAAACCTTAGCTGTGCTATGTACAGAATTTAAGCGCGCAGCCTACAGTATATTAATTTACTTTACAATTGCTCATATAGTACTATAACTTTAGAAATAAAGGGCGGATTGGGCTGAAATTTTCATAGTAGGTGTGTTTATGTTGCATGTGTTATCTTATTGTTATCAGCATGTAATCTACAGTATGCCGATTTTAGTTTACTCTTCCTCATATAGCACCATATTTCAAGAACCAATGCTTGGATTTTGTTCAGATCTTCAGGATATGATGTACGTAGGCGAGGAATGCTATGCACAAAATTTCAGTGCGCAGTCTACAGTATATCTGTTCACTTTACACTTTCTTGTATAGCACTATATTCCAAGAACCACTGGCCGGATTTCATTCAAATTTTCAGGGTATGATATATAAACCTTAGCTGGGCTATGTACACAATTTTAGAGCGCAGCATACAGTATACTAATTTAATTTACACTTTTTCGCATAGCACTATATTCCCAGAACCGCTAGCCGGATTTTGTTCAAATTTTCAGGATGTCATATATTAATCTTAGCTCTCCTATGTACAAAATTTTAGCACACGACCTACTATATGCCGATTTTTTATTTGCATTGTCTTTACAATGCTTGATTTTTTTAGCAGTACCTGTCTAATGATGCCATTAGGATTATTTTTGCCTAAAAATGAGCAACTAGTATAGGCAAACATTGCTTCAAATATAATTATCATGCTATTTTGAGCTTATCAAAGTTTATCAGCAAACGCCTGAAAAAGGGCGATCTTTGCCTGCTGTCCAGCTTGTGGGAATTTTTAAACCCTGAGCTAGCGTTTACTTTATAGACCTCCACACAAAATTCATTAATGAACACGTTAATTCATCCATGTCATCAGTATTGATCTAAAAATTAGCTAAGTTTGGAATATTTTTTGTAAAGCTTGGAATGTTTTTTGTAAAGTTTGGAATATTTTTTGTAAAGTTTGGAATATTTTTTGTAGAATTTGGAATATTTTTTGTAAAGTTTGGAATATTCTTTGTAAAGTTTGGAATATTTTTTGTAAAATTTGGAATAATTTTTACATGCTTAAGCATAGTACTTTTGTAAAGTTTGGAATATTTTTTGTAAAGTTTGGAATATTTTTTGTAAAGTTTGGAATATTTTTTGTAAAGTTTGGAATGTTTTTTTGTAAAGTTTGGAATATTTTTTGTAAAGTTTGGAATGTTTTTTGTAAAGTTTGGAATATGTTTTGTAAAGTTTGGAATATTTTTTGTCAAATTTAGGAATTGTTTTGTAAAGTGACAAATTTTATGTATCTGATCTGCATTTCTCAAGCATCGTTGACTCTGTTTTATATGCCCGGTGCAACGCATGCTCCTCTTTTGCATCTGTAAGGATTGATTTTTCGCTTGTGAACACTATAAAGGTCACATTGCGAAATTTGTAGACTAATCCATGAATCTGTTCTACTTCATACATTCATTTCCTTATCGTCAGTTGATAAAATCTGCAAAGATTAATGCGGACCCCTAAATTCGCCAAACCTGCAAACATATGAGGTTTCACCTTTAAATCATCACTTTTAGTATATAATGCATTAACACGCATTCTGTTTAACTATGGGGGTGGGAATTCTCAAGCCCTGAGGCTAGGGTTTACTTTGCAAACCTTCACACATAAGCGACTGATGAATACATAATTTCATCTGTGTCATCAGTATTGATCTAAAAATTTCTAAAGTTTCAAAATTTTTTTGTAAAGTTTCAACAATTTTTGTAAAGTCTGTAATATTTTTGTAAATTTAAAATATTTTTTGTAAAGTTTGGAATATTTTTTGTAAAGGGTAGAATATTTTTTGTAAAGTTTAGAATATTTTTTGTAAAGTATGGAATAAATTTTGCTTGCTTAAGCATAGGAATTTTGCTAAGTTTGGAATACTTTCTGTTAAGTTAGGGAAATTTCTGTAAAATTTGGAAAATTTCTTGCAATGTTTGGATAATCTTCATTTGATATGGCATTGCTCCAGGATTGCTGACAAATTTTGTAGGCTATACATACACTAGCATTCAGAGAATGCAGAAAAATGACAAAAACTCGACAATGGTCAATATCCCGAAATGATATAGTTGAATAAAGTCATGTTCCTCACAGTATAAAATGCTTGATTAGATTTCAATTTGGGGAAAATTGCATGTATTTTCTGCACGTACACAAATGGCTTAGTGTTTGTCTCATAGCCATGGAATTTCATTGATATTTATGTATGGTTTGCTTCAGCTTGTCATATAATTCTTCAAATACCGTGTGAAACAAACATAGTTCCTTCCACAAAGTAAATGAATCAAATGAGTCACGCAAAATCTAGCCATATTTTATCAGAGATTGTAGAGTATATGAATAGACTATGCAAAATTATCATGTTTTTTTGTGTTTTGAAGTAATTTTTGACAAATATACCTCAAATTTGAACTGAAAATTATAGAAAATTGCATGAAATTTAGAAATTTGGGCAAGTTAATTCACAGAAACTTCCGCCTCTTTGATAGAGGAACTCCAAGACTTCAGTACTTTCCAACTATTTTCTACATATTTTTACCCTCCTACAGAAGATTTCTATCAAAAAGCTAGGTGGGCTATGATATTAATAGAGAGGTACATGGTTGATAACTTTGATAAATCCAGCAGAAGCTGCATATATCAAAGTTATCAACCATGTACCCTCTCTATTAATATCATAGCCCCCTAGCTTTTTGATAGAAATCTTCTGTAGGAGGGTAAAAATATGTAGAAAATAGTTGGAAAGTACTGAAGTCTTGGAGTTCCTCTATCAAAGAAGCGGAAGTTTTCTGTGAATTAACTTGCCCAAATTTCTAAATTTCATGCAATTTTCTATAATTTTCAGTTCAAATTTGGGGTATATTTGTCAAAAATTACTTCAAAACACAAAAAACATGATAATTTTGCATAGTCTATTCATATACTCTACAATCTCTGATAAAATATGGCTAGATTTTGCGTGACTCATTTGATTCATTTACTTTGTGGAAAGAACTATGTTTGTTTCACACGGTATTTGAAGAATTATATGACAAGCTGAAGCAAACCATACATAAATATCAATGAAATTCCATGGCTATGAGACAAACACTAAGCCATTTGTGTACGTGCAGAAAATACATGCAATTTTCCCCAAATTTAAATCTAATCAAGCATTTTATACTGTGAGGAACATGACTTTATTCAAGTAGATCATTTCGGGATATTGACCATTGTCGAGTTTTTGTCATTTTTCTGCATTCTCTGTATGCTAGTGTATGTATAGCCTACAAAATTTGTCAGCAATCCTGGAGCAATGCCATATCAAATGAAGATTATCCAAACATTGCAAGAAATTTTCCAAATTTTACAAAAATTTCCCTAACTTAACAAAAAGTATTCCGAACTTAGCAAAATTCCTATGCTTAAGCAAGCAAAATTTATTCCATACTTTACAAAAAATATTCTAAACTTTACAAAAAATATTCTACCCTTTACAAAAAATATTCCAAACTTTACAAAAAATATTTTAAATTTACAAAAAATATTACAGACTTTACAAAAATTGTTGAAACTTTACAAAAAATTTTGAAACTTTAGAAATTTTTAGATCAATACTGATGACACAGATGAAATTATGTATTCATCAGTCGCTTATGTGTGAAGGTTTGCAAAGTAAACCCTAGCCTCAGGGCTTGAGAATTCCCACCCCTCTAGTTAAACAGTAGGCGTGTTAATGCATTATATACTAAAAGTGATGATTTAAAGGTGAAACCTCATATGTTTGCAGGTTTGGCGAATTTAGGGGTCCGCATTAATCTTTGCAGATTTTATCAACTGACGATAAGGAAATGAATGTATGAAGTAGAACAGATTCATGGATTAGTCTACAAATTTCGCAATGTGACCTTTATAGTGTTCACAAGCGAAAAATCAATCCTTACAGGTGCAAAAGAGGAGCATGCGTTGCACCGGGCATATAAAATAGAGTCAACGATGCTTGAGAAATGCAGATTAGATACATAAAATTTGTTACTTTACAAAACAATTCCTAAATTTGACAAAAAATATTCCAAACTTTACAAAACATATTCCAAACTTTACAAAAAACATTCCAAACTTTACAGAAGAATATTCCAAACTTTACAAAAAACATTCCAAACTTTACAAAAAATATTCCAAACTTTACAAAAAAATATTCCAAACTTTACAAAAGTACTATGCTCAAGCATGTAAAATTTATTCCAAATTTTACGAAAAATATTCCAAACTTTACAAAAAATATTCCAAACTTTACAAGAATATTCCAAACTTTACAAAAAATATTCCAAATTCTACAGAAAATATTCCAAACTTTACAAAAATATTCCAAACTTTACAAAAAACATTCCACAACTTTACAAAAAATATTCCAAACTTAGCTAATTTTTAGATCAATACTGATGACATGGATGAAGTTACGTGTTCATTAATGAATTTTGTGTGGAGGTTTATAAAGTAAACGCTAGCTCAGGGTTTAAAAATTCCCACAAGCTGGACAGCAGGCAAAGATCGCCCTTTTTCAGGCGTTTGCTGATAAACTTTGATAAGCTCAAAATAGCATGATAATTAAATTTGAAGCAATGTTTGCCTATACTAGTTGCTCATTTTTAGGCAAAAATAATCCCTAATGGCATCATAAGACAGGTACTGCTAAAAAATCAAGCATTTTAAAGACAATGCAAATAAAAAATCGGCATATAGTAGGTCGTGTGCTAAAATTTTGTACATAGGAGAGCTAAGGTTAATATATGATATCCTGAAAATTTGAACAAAATCCGGCTAGCGGTTCTGGGAATATAGTGCTATGCGAAAAAGTGTAAAGTAAATTAGTATACTGTATGCTGCGCTCTAAAATTGTGTACATAGCACACCTAAGGTTTATACGTCATATTCTGAAAATTTGAACAATATCCGGCTTGTGTTCCTTGGAATATAGTGCTAAATGAGAAAGTGTAAAGTAAACTGGTATACTGTAGACTGCGCACTAAAATTCTGTACATAGCACAGCTTAGGTTTATACATCATATTCTGAAAAGTTGAACAAGATCCGACTGAAGATTCTTGGAATATGATAAAGTGTAAAGTAAAGTGGTATAGTGGTATACTGTAGTCTGCGCGCTAAAATTCTGTACATAGCACAACTAAGGTTTGTACATCATATCCTGAAAATTTGAACAAAATCCGGCTGGTGATTCTTGGAATATATTGCTATACGAGAAAGTGTAAAATAAATTAGTATACTGTATGCTGCGCGCTAAAAATTTGTACATAGCCCAGCTAAGGTTTATATATCATATCCTGAAAATTTGAATGAAATCCGGCCAGTGGTTCTTGGAATATAGTGCTATACAAGAAAGTGTAAAGTAAATTAGTATACTGTAGGCTGCGCGCTGAAATTCTGTACATAGCATGACTTGCCTATATACATCATATCCTGAAAATTTGAACAAGATCCGGCTTGTGATTCTTGGAATATAGTGCTATATGAGAAAGTGTAAAATAAATTAGTATACTGTATGCTGCGCGCTAAACTTTTGTACATAGCCCAGCTAAGGTTTATATATCATACCCTGAAAATTTGAATGAAATCCGGCTAGTGGTTCTTGGAATATAGTGCTATACAAGAAAGTGTAAAGTGAACAGATATACTGTAGACTGCGCACTGAAATTTTGTGCATAGCATTCCTCGCCTACGTACATCATATCCTGAAAATCTGAACAAAATCCAAGCATTGGTTCTTGAAATATGGTGCTATATGAGGAAGTGTAAACTAAAATCGGCATACTGTAGATTACATGCTGATAACAATAAGATAACACATGCAACATAAACACACCCTACTATGAAAATTTCAGCCCAATCCGCCCTTTATTTCTAAAGTTATAGTACTATATGAGCAAGTGTAAAGTAAATTAATATACTGTAGGCTGCGCGCTTAAATTCTGTACATAGCACAGCTAAGGTTTATATATCATATCCTAAAAATTTGAACAAAATCCGGCCATTGGTTCTTGGAATATAGTGCTATACGAGAAAGTGTAAAGTAATGCTGGTATACTGTAGTTACTCCCTCAAAATTTTTGTAATAGTTTGCTAATAGGATATTTATTCTACCCTTAAAATTTCAACCCAATCTGCCCTCTATCCCTAGAGTTAGAGTACTATATGAGAAAGTGTAAAGTAAATTGGTATACTGTAGGTCGCGCGCTAAAATTTTTTACATAGCACAGCAACAATTTATATATCTTACCCTGGAAGTTTGAGCTAAATCCGCCCTATAGTTCTTGAGATATAGTGCTATATGAGAAAGTGTAAAGTAAATTGGTATACTGTAGGCTGCGCGCTGAAATTCTGTGCATAGCATGCCTCGCCTATATACATCATTTCCTGAAAATTTGAACAAAATCCGGCCATTGGTTCTTGATTCATGCAAAAGTGTAAACTAATGCTTATATACTGTAGGTTGCGCGCTAAAATTTTGTACATAGCATACCTAACATATACTTGACATACTCTGAAAATTTGAGCCTGATCCGAGTGCTGGTCACACCTGGGCGTGGGGGTTTGGGGGTATGCACCCCCCAGAAACCAAAATACCCCCCAGAAATCAAAATACCCCCCCCCTCCAGAATTCAATTTTTGAAAATTTTTTTCGTTTATTTCGCAATTTTTTGATGCCAATGGATAGTGCTTGATGAGAAACGTCGAAAAATGGTGCTTTTATCGCCATACCACCATTTTTAAGGCCATTTTTCGACCTTCAAAAAAATCTTGCACCCCCCCCCCCCAGAATTTTCTTGCTGCCCACGTATGGTGCTGGTTCTTGACTTACGCCTCTTCAAAAATAACCCCCGGGTAATAACCCCTGGGTAATAACACCCGGGGTTACCCATGGAAATTCCCTCTCCCCTGGCCCTGGGCCCCTGGCCCTGGGCTGGACACGCCCCCTTCCCGGGCAGGTCCGGCACGCCCCTACGCTATAGCACCGCCTATGCTACATCATTGCTTCCTGGGAAAAGCCAGGGAGCAGATTGTTACGTCCTCGCCTATGCTATAAGATAGGCGATGTTATAACATTGCACCCTAGGGACCCAGGGCTTACTACTCAAAAATAACTAAATATTGCGTTTTTCAGACGCTGTTTTCTTCGACGTGTAGCCCTTAGAAGGTACTTTATTTCTATTTTATTCAATTTATTTCGACTTATAGGCGAAAAAGTTAGCGGAGAAATCTTAGACAAAATCTGTTTTTCTACACCATTAACTAGAGTGTAAAGTTGAAACCCCCAGATCTAGCTCTGTATTTAGTGTACAAAACTTTGTTGGTAGACCGAAAGTAGGGCTCAAGCCGTATAGTACATTTCTGCTATAAATCGGAGTTGACAGACAAAAACCAGGATAAAACGTTTTTCATCCATAAATTCTTTACGCTCTTTACACGGCCACTACCTTACCTACATACTTAAGTGCGATTCATAGTTTTTTCATACTTTTGGTGGGGAGGAGTATGAGAATTTTATTACTGAGCGCATTAATGCACTAGCTTATAAAGAAACTACGTATGTGTCACTAGGTGCCAGGTTTGTTTTGTTTTTGATCAATGCACGTCGATTAAGACATATAGGTCAATATTTACTCTTCAAGTACTTGCTTGTACATTATGTTCAAAGTTACTGTAAGAACTACCTAACGGCGCTTCAGGTTTGCTAAGTTGGAGGTTTCCCTCCGTTTTGGGGTTTTTTGAGGACGTTGGAGGCATTGTTTAGCGATTGAGGTTTCTTCGCTCCTATGCTTAATTCTTTGTTGGGGGTTTGTTTAGGCAGTTAAGATGAGACAAGAAAGACCAGAAAATATTTATTGTCCAGAAAAATACACGAAATTTGGTAAAACACAAATACGACTGAACAAAGGTTGAAATTGGGGTTTTTTGACAAGAGCACTTGGCAACCCTGGTCTTGAGGGGCGTATATTTCTGACGAATTTTCAACTTCTAAAGCTTATTTACTTTGCAGTAGAGATTTAAAATTCGAGTACGATATCCCACTCACCGTTTTTCTCCCAGCGATTTGGTTGACATTGAAGACCAGACCCAAAATTTTTTTCCACTTTTCCAACCCTTTTCCACGTTTTTTTGGGAGGTTTCAAAACGTTAAAAATAGAAAGCCTGTGTTAAAAAATCAGTGTTTTTAAAGTAGAAAATCCTAACACATGTAATACCTAGCATTGTTTGATGCAGGGGCTAAAGTTTCTAATATGGTTTTGTCTCCGATTTTCCTAAAAATAATTTTTCTGATAGATTCGAGGACGCTGAGTCCAGAAATGAAAAGCGTTAAAGGGGCTGACGAATATTTGTGGAGATAGAGCGGCATTCGTGTAGCTGGTTCACATATGTATTAACATAGTCATATTATAAGGACGTATGTGTGCGGTCGATAGCATCTGAGGAAATGAGAGAAAGTTGCTGGCAGTCGGATTCGAAATGTGAACCCCTTGCTCTAAAGTCCAGAACCATAACCAATCGACTAACGCTGGTTAATCTCGATAAAGATTTTTTAACAACAACAAAGATTTATTGCAAAACGTACAAGACATGGTAAAAATAAAGACACAGCGTACGATACAAAGATATGATAAAACGATATATGACTAAAACGTCAGCAACGGGACACGCAGTCACGAACGTGAAAACTTACACGTGCCCCTTCAGATGAACAGAAAAATCAAAAGCATTTAGTTTGCGTTTAAAAATTTCTAAACTAGGTGAATTTACAACATCAACTGGAAGTGAATTCCACAGATTCACATATCTATGACTGAAATCATACTTGAGAATATCTGAACGAGCTACTGGAACAGTCAGTTTAAGGTTATTGACAGAGCGAGTATAGTTGCGATTAAATGCGAAAAACTCGTCACAGAGAATGTGTGATTTTCCATTAATAATCTGATAGTAAAAGGATAAAGCAAAACGAATACGGCGTATTTCGAGACGTTCTAACGACAGACTTTTTAAACGATCATTATATGACAAACCACTGTTAAAACCAAAAATACAACGGTTAAACTTGCGCTGAACTCGCTCGATACGATCAATATCTCGAATACGATAAGGACTCCAAACGGTACAGCAGTACTCTAAAAGCGGACGAACATATACAACAAAAGCACGAGACAAAATTTTATGATCACGAGAGAAGAATAACTTCAGTATCAGACTGGATCGCTGAGAAGCTTTTTTAATCACTTCATGATAGTGCTGCTGAAATTTCAAATTTTGAGACATTAGAACACCTAAATCGCGGACACAGTCAGAATCAGAAGGTAAAAGTTGATTTCCAATAAAATATTGATGTTTAGGATTATTATAACCCATGTACAAAACTGAGCATTTATCAATAGATATCTGAAGCTGCCATTCACGCGACCATGTATGAAGCTTATTAAGGTCGTTTTGAAGTATAGTTTTAGAAGAGGACAAATTATACATTTTAACATCGTCAGCAAATAACCGAATACGACTACTCATATTATCACATAAATCATTAATGTAAATCAGAAAAAGGGTTGGCCCTATCAACGCTCCCTTGCGGGACGCCGCTAGTTACATTAAAGCTATCTGAAAAAGAACTATTAACATTAACGCACTGAGATCGAGAGGATAAAAAAGATTTAAGCCAGTTGAAAAGAAAACCATTTAGACCATATGCAGAAAGTTTATGAAGTAATTTTGTGTGCGATAAAGAATCGAAAGCTTTTTTAAAGTCGATAAAAATTACATCTACAGTAGATTTTCTATCAATAAATTTTGCCCATTCGTTTTTACACTTTAGCAATTGCATTTCACATGATCGACCTTTTAAAAATCCAAATTGGAGAGGAGAAAGTAAATTATTTATATTTAAGTAATCCAGAATCTTTTTATTAACAATTTTTTCCATAATTTTACAAGGAGAGCAACACAACGAAATCGGACGATAATTTTCTACACAAGCAAGAATCACCTTTATTTTTGAAAACTGGAATTATGTTTGCTTGATACCACAATTTTGGAATTGAACCTGATCGAAAAGAAGTTTCAAAGATAGAAGCAAGAGGAGGAGAAAGCAAATAACTTAGTTTTTTTAATAAAAAATGAGCATAGACCATCAGGGCCACATGCAGTACTTGGTTTAGATTCCGCGAATAGCTCTGTAAACGGTGTCTACATCGAAATTCATTTCTGCTAACGAAGAAAAAGTACGAGCCTGAAAAACAGGAAGATTTTGATCATCAACAGTGAAAACAGAGGCAAAATATGAGTTAAAATGATTAGCTTTTACATGATCGTCATCTAATTCAATACCATTAGATAAAGTCAGGGGAAATGAACTTTTCCTGATTTTTAAACGAGAATTAACAAAATTGTAAAAGTTACGGATATCGCCTGATTTCAAAACTTCTAATTCTTCTTTAGCGTAAAAATTTTTGGTTTCTCTTTTTTATAGATTTGCAGAAACTAGAATAGATAGTTCGATTTATTCGAGTTTTGAACTTTTTGTAATTTTTCCATAATTTAAGTTTTTTTAAATATAACTTACGGATGTGTTTAGGAAATACTTTCTTAAAATTTCTATGTACTTTTTTAGGTATTAGATCAGAACTAATAGTTTGAAGAACTGAAACAAAAACATTATACATATCATCTGCCGAAGTACACTGATTAAATAAATCGGGCCAAGAAACAGTGGCTAATCGCATAGAAATTAACTCGTAATTGGCTTTTCGAAAATTTAAACAAGAGGGCATGTGATTTGTCTCTTCGTACCCTTGAATTTCGAAAGCAATAGAATTATAGAAGTATTCGTGATGTTTTGCTGGTTTAACAGCTGATTAGGCTTAGGCTTAGTATCATGGACTGACCAAAATGTTGGTGCCAGCGTTTAAAATAAGCCTGAGTAATGGGATGCGACGAGCGGGCAGGCGAGGCGAGCGACGCGGAGTTGCATCCCATTACTTAGGCTTATTTTAAACGCTGGCACCAGCATTTTGGTCAGTCACATGAATCTACTGGAAAAATCTGATGACTGCCTTATTTGTTTTCGATTTGACTCAAATCAAACCATTTAGGTGGCAGCTTTCACCGGATACTACTTGCTGTATACGTATCTATAACGTGGCTATCTTAATACATATGTGAACCAGCTACACCAATGCCGATAGAGCCCTTCAAACTTGCAAAAAACGTGATTATTTCGATTTTCTTAGGGCTCTATCTCCACAAATATTCGTCACCCCCTAAACGCTTTCGTTTTCTGGACTCAACGTTGTCGAATCTATCAGAAAAAATTATTTTCAGGAGAATCGGTGACAAAAAATTTTAAAAAAAAGAATGCAAAAAAAATCTACTAAACCCAATTTTTAACATTTCTACATTACAGTTCTGACGTTAACAAATCGTAAAAACACTACTTTTGGGAAAATTGAGAAAAAACCATATTAGATAAAATTTGGTGATTCAGATCCATGCGAGCTACCCACAACTCACCAGCTTGCTTATACGAACATCTTAGGCTTAGGCTTAGAAAGTGTATTCACATTGGTGCTAGCTGATGGTTTAAGCCTGAGACAATTGGGGCAAAAATTGCGGAGCGAGCGAAGCGAGCGCACAATTTTTGCCCCAATTGTGCCTTAGGCTTAGACCATCAGCTGGCACCAATTTGATATGCACGGCAAGTCTAAAATAATAACCGTGATGAATCGATTACACCCTGCTTCGGCTTTGTTAACGTCAGAACTGTAATGCAGAAATGTTAAAAATTGGGTTTAGCAGAATTTTTTTTGCATAATTTTTTTTCAAAAATTTTTTGTCACCGATTCTCCTGAAAATAATTTTTTCTGATAGATTCGAGGTTGCTGAGTCCAGAAAAACAAAGCGTTTAGGCGGTTGACGAATATTTGTGGAGATAGAGCCCTTAGAAGATTGAAATAATCACGTTTTTTGCAAGTTTGAAGGGCTCTATCTCCACAAAATATTCGTCAGCCCCCCCAAACGGTTTTTTTTCTGGACTCAGCGTCCTCGAATCTATCAGAAAAAAGTATTTTTAGGAGAATCGGAGACAAAACCATATTAGAAAAAAATTCCCACTTTTTGTATAAAAATTTCGCTCTCTACTAGAAATATCACGATCAGTATACGCCATTTCTGTTGATACTAGAATTTCTTTCCTTCATTAAAGCATTTCAGCCAATTCTGAAGTCGCTTTTGACAATAAAATCTATAATTTATCAAATGGCGCGAAGCGCCAGAAAATTTTGAAATTTTAGCTCTCTAAAACGCATTTTTGCATTACAAAAACTAACCGAATCCATGCAGAATATTAGGATTTTCAATTGTAGCGAAGTTGTAGACTTAATTGTCGATAAAAATATTGCAATTGGCGTGGCGCGGCTAAAAGGTTCATAACAAGTAAGATTTAAATCAATGCGGCGCGAAGCGCCGAAAAATTTTATGAAGTTTTACCTCTCTAAAACGCATTTTAACATTACGAAAATTTTCCACAAATGCCAACAAGCCCAAACATTTTTTCTATTTCCCGAAATTTTGGTTGACAAATAAACCAAAAAGTGAAAAAAGACGGTGACCCCAATCCGAAAATTGATTCACCTTGGGCCAGATATAGAACATCTCGAATCACTGGCGTAGCTAGTGGGGGGAATCCTCCTGGGGAAATTTCCGACATGTTCAAGAATTGAGCTATATTATTGCATGATGCCGTTCTGCGACGTAAAAATCGAAATTTCTGCGCCTCGCGCAGATTTCTATTATCTTCGAAAACCACATTAAGGAGGTGACAACTAAACGAGCTGAAGAGCCACTATGCGTTACTACTTATATTTGACCTGATCAATATTGTCCGTGATTTAGGAGTTTTGATTTCCCAAAATTTAAAATTCAAGGAACATTATTATTCTTTGATCAAAAAGTCTTTCTTTAGATGCATTTTAATACGCAAATCATTTCACGTGATAAACGTAACCTTGTTAAAGCTTACCTTTATTAGAGTACTGTTGCAGTGTATTGAACCCCTCTTATCTTAGTGATATAGATCGACTGGAAGCTATTCAACATAGATTCACTAAATGTATTTTTGGTTATAATAATATTATTTCTTACGAGAATCGTCTAATACAACTTAAATTGTACAGACTTGAATTAAGACGCTTGCAGATTTGTCTGTGTATGATGTATCAAATTATTTGTCATAAATCATGTTTAGAAGCTGATGATTTTTTGCATTTAATCATAATATTACCCACAGCATTAATAGATTTAAATTAGTCATACCTGTTGTACATTCTAATTTAGAAAAGTCTGATTTCTTTTACAAATACATCGCAGTTTGGAACGATCTTGCTGACTTCATTGTATCTTCCCCTAACCTAAACACATTTAAATCCAGGCTAGTAAACTTTGATTTATCTAGACATCTTGTCGGGCGCACGTAAAAATTGTCATTACATTGGCTCGCATGTCCCGTTACTAATTTGTATCTATTATGTAACTCGTCATTCCGTATTTTATCACTTTGGTTTATTAGTAATAAAATTTCTTTCTTTCTTTCAATTGTCTATTCTCTTTATTGCGTATTTCCGTTTCGCACGATGTTTCGGTCTAAACGTTTTACTGCCGATAAGAATATCCTGAAAGTTACCGTTTATTGACCGAATTGTGATTTGACGGTGGACGATAATCATGGAATCTTCTGCGATTTTTGTAAGAACTGGTTTCATGGATCTTGCGTCGGTCTCGTCAAGGATGCATACGATCTAGCATCGTTGGACCAGTTATTCTTCTGTCCGATCTGCCTGCCTACTGGGGCTAAAGTCGAGGAGGTTGGAAAGTCTTAGAAAGTTACGACAAGGACATTTTCTGACTGAGTTTGGGATGGGGAGTTCATATTTTAAAAAATTAGATGGCGGTCGGCATGTTGAAGTTCATGTGTTTAATGATAGGCGAAAAGTAAGCTCTGCCTTTGGGGATGTTTTGGATTGGTCTCCGAAGCGTAAACGAATTTTATCAACTTTATAAATAAGATCGTGAAGCCAGGTTGCACCCACAAGAACTTACGAGCTAGACCTGATCTCATCTACAAGCAGCGGCAAAATGCACGGACTCTGCGCTATAAATCTAGTGTTTTTCCACCCGGCACTTTCTTTATTAATTATGCTAAAAGTCAAAATATTCGCAAATCTGATGAAATTGTTATATTTTCGCTAAATTCCGCTAATTTATAGGTAATTTCGCCCCAGCAAAGAAGAAAAAATTTCTACAATTGTGGCAGATCTTTAAAGAATAATATAATCGACCAAAAAAACGTTCCAAATTCTAACTGTGTAAATAAATTGTATTATATTTTGTTTAATTCGCGCAGTGTATGTAACAAAATTGCTGATTTGCATTTGCTTTTGAGTTCTTACACTTATGGTTTGATTTTTATTACCGAAACATGGTTGACTGATACTTTTAGTGATTCTTGGTTAGTTGCAAATTTTGGTTTTTCAGTTTTTAGAAACGATCGTGAAAAAAGAGTGGGTTGAGGGGTCTGTATTATCTTAAAAAAATTTGTCTATGAGATTAGTTAATACTTTCTCAATTGGTTATACTGCTGTAATTATTGCCTGCGATCTTTTCATTGGTTCGATTACATATAGGTTCATTTTGTGCTATAGACCTGATTATTCTCTATACGACAAACAAAATCAAGATTTTTTAAATCTTTTAAATATATTGCTTGATTGTAGTAAAATCCTTATTGTTTTAGGTGATTTTAATCTACCGGATATTAAATGGAATAAAACTGATGTATTATTTGAAAATAGTATGTCTTTCAATTTTTCGAAACCGTTAATAGTTATGGATTATATCAACGTGTATATCACCCTATCTTGGGTCAAAATATTCTAGATTTAATATTTACATCTGATAAATCATTGAATTTTCAAAATTTTACCACCGTTTGGAGTCAAGCGACAAGTTTCTTTGGAACGTAATTTTGTAAAAGCTGATTATGAATCTGTTTACTTTTCTTGCCAATATTCAGTGGCCATTGATCTTTCCTACTTGTGTGACAATAGACGATTTTTATAATCGTTTTTATCGGTGATGCAATATCTTGTAGATTCTTTTGTTCCGTTTTCCAAACCTGGTAGAGTAAAAAAACATCCCAAAAATATAAGACGACTGTTGTCAAAGAAATTAAAATTCTGGAGAAAATCTAAATTTGATCCTATGTTCAGGAATACTTATTCTAAATACAGTAGACTTGTAAGCAAAGCTATAAAGGAATATTATTGTGCACAGGAACGTAAATTTTTTAAAAAAGGATCCGATCCTAAGCATTTTTATCGTTTTATTAATACTAAGAAAAATCCGTCAAACAATATGCCCGACATAGTTGTTGACAACTCTATTATTAACTCAGACTTGCAAAAAGCGAATGTTTTCAACGAATTCTTTGCATCTGTGTTTACAGTTGACGATGGTTTCCCTATTAATACCACAAACTTAAGTCCCAAAGATATACTTGATGTTAAGGTAGATTTTACTTCTGAATCTGTACTAAATTCCATTCAAAATCTTGAGCAAAGTTTCTCTTTTGGGCCTGATGGTATTTGTTCATATTTTATCAAAAGATTATGCCCATTTCTTGTTGAGCCACTTAGTTCTATTTTCGAAGTTTCTTATAGAAGTGGTAAGTACCTCCTTGTTGGAAAGATGCGATTGTTGTAGTAGGTACCTATTTTTAAGAAGGGTGTTTATTCTTCAGTTGAAAATTACCGTCCAATATCTCTTTGTTGCGTCAGTTGTAAAATTATGGAGTATATTATAAACAGAGCTTTAATTGATTCTTAAAAGTCGAAAACTGATTTCTTTTCACTGCAGTTTGGTTTTCAAAAGGGTAAGTCATGTGAAACTCAGCTTTTGAGGTGTACAAACATGTAAGACAAATCACTTGACGCATCTACTCCTATTGATGTTGTTTATGTCGATTTTAGTAAGGCCTTCGACTCTGTCGTTTATTCTAAATTGATAGAGAAATTGAAGCATTATGGGATAAATGGAATGCTATTTAAACGTTTAACTTCTTTTTTACAAATCGTACACAAAAGGTCAAAATTTTTGACGCTTTTTCTGATCGGAAACCAGTTATTAGTGGTGTACCTCAAGGTAGCGTTTAAGGACCCTCTTTGTTTCTGTTGTTTGTAAACGATTTTGTTCAAGCTGTTGAGCATAGTGAAGTCTTTCTCTTTGCTGATAATTTGAAGCTCTTTAATTTTTCTCAAAATCATACTCTGTTGCAAAAAGATTTAGATAAGCTGGTTTCCTGGTCTGAAGAGAATCAGTTAAGCATATCTCCCCCTAAATGTTCTGTGTTATACCTAAGGTACGCTAATCCTAAAGTTACATATCACATAAACCATTTTTTGTTATCTGACTTAGGTTCCTCGATTCGAGATCTAGGTGTTTCCTTAACAACAAACTTATCATCTAGTTGTAATTGTACTAATATATCAGCAAAAGCTTTGGAAATGAGTGGTTTGATTTTCAAATGTTTTGAATCACGCGATCTAAATATGTTGGTTCTTGCTTTTAAGAATTATATTCGGCCTATAGCATACCTGGGCAATGGATTCTGGTTCTGAAGGTACCGGGGTCCCTTTTGTTGAGGTTGGTTGGTTGGTTGTTTGGCCGGTTGGTTGTTTGATTGATAGTTGGTTGGCCGGTTAGTTAGTTGGTTGGTTGGCTAGTTGATTGCTTGTTTGGCCGGTTGATTGATAGGTTGTTTGGTTGGCTAGTTGGTTGGTTGGTTGGTTGGTTGAGCGTTTGGTTGTTTCTTTGTTAGGCCAGTTGGTTAGTTGTTTGGTTGGGTAGGTGGTTCTTTGGTTTTGGCTAATTGGCTAGTTAGTTGGCCGGTTAGTTGGTTAGTTAGTCGGCTAGTTGGTTGGTTGTTTGGCCGGTTGTTTGGTTGGCTAGTTGGCTGGTTGGTTGACCGGTTAGTTGATTGGTTGGTTGGCTAGTTGGTTGGTTGTATCATTTTCTCACTTTTTTATTTTTGGGTCAAAAAATTCTACCCCCCCAATCACAAACTGTTTTTTCTGGCGCCACCCAGCTGGGGTTCTGAAGGTACCGAAGTGCCTTCTGGCGCCACTCGTTGGCGCGGGTGGCGTATTATTGCCCACCTATGGCCTATAGCATAGGTTCACAAGGTCAGGGTCGGCAGGGGGGGGTGAAATGCCAAAAATCTAAAACAGTAAATTTAACGTTCACGATTTTTTTGCTGTTTTAATGATCAAGATGGTCAAAATAGCCTATAAAACGTTTTTTCGTGTCAATAACACATTTTAAAAGCATTTTTAGTCCATTTTGACTGCATTATATCACTTTTAACGCTAAAAAATGCAAAAATTTATCAATTTTGGGCGCTTTTTGAGTAAAAAGTACTCAAAAGTACTAATCTGGCGCGAAGCGCAGGAAAAATTTTGACATTTTTACTGATTTTGATGTCAAAAATGATGCAGAACAAGACCTGTTTGCTCAAAATCGCCGGACAGTACCGGTCTAGTTGACCCTCAGGGGGTAATACCCCCTCACCCCCTATGTGCATGTGTGGCCTATAGTAGAGTGTGCTCCAAGTTTCTGATATCAACAGGGTTGAACGGGTACAGCGAAAATTTACTAAAAGGTTAATTGGATATTATGGGACTTTCTTATGATGAAAGGCTAAAAGCCTTAAATTTAGAGAGGCTTGAACTCCGTAGAATTTATTTTGATTTAATTGTTACGTATAATATTATTCATAATAATCTCTTACCTTTTGAAGATTTTTTATAAGTTCTAATGGTCATTCACGTACTAGGAATGCATTTGCAAATCAGATATATTTAGAAAAATTTCGACTTGATTGTAAAAAGTATTGTTTTGCTACTAGATCAGCTAGAATTTGGAACGATCTTCCACAATATATTCGAAATTCTCCAAATGTTGAGACATTTGAGAGAAATTTGAAAAAAGGTCGATTTCGGGAATTTTTCGTTGGGGCACCAGGACTCTTTTAAAATTTCGCTATTATATAGGGAAAGTTGGCATAAGAAGGATCTGCTCAAACCTGGAAAAGCATGCTTTCAACTGAAATGTTAATTTTGAATGATTTTGCTGCAGATGTGCTAAGCACGTAGCATTACAGAAAATTTTTATTTATTTGTTGATGACTAGCATCGTTTACTATGAGCTTGGATTACTGTCTGATATGAATATTCTATTATGAACTCAACAATTTTCTTGCAATTCTCGGCCTACTCAGAAATCTCTACAGTTTTAAATTTTTGAAACTGAAGATAATTTCACTTATAAGATTTTGCGCAAATAATTGTAATCATTCAAATGGACCGATTTAGGATAAGAATGCATCATTTATATTTTTCAAAAGGTTTTTGTTATTCTTCCAGTTTTTGATTTATTAGTTTAACGCCTCCGTAAAATGAGAAGCCTTTAATTAATCCTTTCTTAGCACTTATATTAATGAGTACTATTGCAGAAAATACTATTAATGATCTAAGTATGCACATATAGGGTCGGCATATATTGTGTACACAATATCTTGCCCCGGCCCCGGCCCCGGTGCCAGGGCTTAAGCCCCGGCCACGGCCAAAAAGTCTGCCCCGGGACATCCCTAATAGGTACATTCATATTTCAGCTTTTTAACGCCTTTTAGATATTCTTTCTGTCTTATCTATTCCTACGTCTTTATTCCGTTGTTTTAGGTTCAAATGGGATGGGACACAATCTTTTCATGTTAGGCGTATATTGCTTCTTTTGTGTCATGTATACAGGGCCGTATTTACGGGAGCAAGCAGGGGTCGGCTGCCCCCTCTTGGCCGGAAAAAAATTTTGGAAGGTGAGATAATGCAAGGAAAGATGGAAAAATCGGTTGTCTTTGTCGTAAAATCTTCAAATTTTTGGCGCTTCTCGCCGGATGTAAGGTATTTTCCATCATTTCAGCGGAAGCGCGATCAAAAAATGACACTTTTTATAGCCTTTTTTATACAAAATTTTTTTTTCAAAAAGTTCGAATCTTATGATTTTATTGGATAGAGCATGTCTAAAAACGTCAAAAAAGGCAGTTTTTGCTAGCTATCCCGACGAATTTCCCGAGTTATAGACCGATTTCTGTTGGGTCCGCCCCCTGGCTGGATCCTGGGTACGGGCCTGTATGTAAATACCGTTAGTTTTTTCAGCCCTTTTCGAAATCATTATATTTGTATATGCGTCCAGTCCTTCAATAAATTGGCTAATTTATACTGATCGATCTTCTCTAATTATTTTGACGGTTGAACTCAAGTCAGCCGGTTGGTTCGGCGCTTAAAAAGAATTCATCTGCCACCAAATGGTCGAAGAGTCTGACGTAAGCTGCTGCTTTAATAAAAAAGACTGACGATATTTAAGTAAAAAAATTTTTATTCGTTCAAGCGTGATAAAGCTATAATCTCTTCTTTCTCTCATCTGCCACGTAGGCGTCTTGCCTGTTTGTTTTTTCAAATCCTAGTAGACGCATCTGCGTTTTCATGATTGTGGAAATTAAATGAATTATACGCATTAATAACCGAGCTTCAATCAAACGTTCAAATGTGTATGCACACTGGCATATGTCGGCTGAATCTAATTCCTGGAAGCGTATGTACATTGCATACATTCGATTCGTTTAATACCTATTGAATAAAATGTAGTTGTTGGGGATTAATTGATTTGCATTGATTTTAGCACGACGGTAAACAGTGTGATCCGTTGATAAAGATACTGGCGATTATTTGCATGATGTACAAATGGAAAATTATAGATAAAAAATGAAAATAAGTAAAAAATTGTGCTTAATGTACAATTTCAATTCTCCAATGATCTTTTTACTATAAAAGTCAGAAAATGTTTGACGCCTCGCCGTATGACTCGTATTATTTGAACTTATTATTAACGAGAGAATCTTACTATAACGTGCCATATGCGATTGCTTAGCTATTTTATTTGCACCATAGATGCATACGGTCCGGTTCGGCTAAGAAGGGTCAAAATACGGACATGCACAGCATGGGAATTTTGGGAGAGGTGAAACCGAAAATTTTATCTGAAGCGCTTTTTGGCTTGAAAATGATTGGTGTGCGTCAAAAACACTTTTTGGCGTTTCTGACGATGTTCTTCCTTTCTAGAATATGAAAACGTCAGAAAATTTCGAATAAAAAATTGGAAAAATCGAGTCAATTTAACAAAATATGATTAAAAAAAGAATAAATGACGCGAAGCGCCGAAAATTTAAAACTTATGACCCGAAAGATCGACTTGATTTTTAACGATCTTACGATTTTTACAGCATTTTCTATTCTACGATTTTTTCGGGAATCAAAAATTCTTGAAGGGGTGAAATAATTTCTGGGGTAAACCCCTAAAAATTTAAAGATCATGAACGATTAAATTTCAGAAATCTAGACCAACAAATTTGTTGTTTAGTTTACGCATTTTTGCTAGTCAAATAATGAAATTGGTCAAAATAACCCATATGAAAAGCTTTGTATAACAAAACCACATTTTTATAAGCGTTTTCAGCTTATTTAGATTGCATTATGCCGCTTTTACATTTAAAAATATAGAAATTGATTAATATGGGGAGAAAATTTGATTTTTCAGCATTTTGACATAATTTTTGGCGTTTATGGAATAAAGTTCCGGAGAAAGTTTGACATTATTTGTTACTACTTTCACTCTCAGAACGATGTCGAAAATTTCGCTTAACCTCAAAATCGGGGGGGGCAGTACCTTTCTGCCTGACCCTTCTGGGGGAGGGTAATAATAGCCCTCAGCTCCTCTGTGCACGTTTGATTTGTCTTGCAAAAAAGCTCATATGTATTTATTACTGCCACACTATATTTGATTTTTTTATAACTGATGGAATGGAATCACCTGGGTTTTGAGCTTTCGTTTATTATCCGAGTATTGAGATTACTTGTTTCAATCAATCACTTCAAGACAACAATTAGACATTTCACAACAATGTTAAACTTTTCAGAACCCGTTGCTGAACGGGGGCCAGAGCCTTTGTACAGCTCTAACGCTAAACATTTATTTTACCAATTGCTCTTCAATTTCTATCGAGAGTCACGAATTCAATCTTATTCCGAGTGAACAAATATGGTCGTAAAAAGACAAATACTAATTCGCAATGACGTTTTCATGAACATTCTCATATGAATTGCTTCATTTGCTACCATATGCTTTTGAAATATTAGCGATATAATGAAATATTTACGACAAACTGCGAATTGAGCTTGACTTTTTAGGGCTGATTTTAGGCCACCCACACATGGTTTTCTTTTGATGAAAGTCGTCGTTTTTTTCAAAACTTAATATTACCTGCAAGCCAATGATTCTTCCCATAATATGTATTATAATATCTTATATTCTGTATTATATATGTGCTTATTCATGATTTCTGCGAAATTTTCTTTGTTCGTCGGATGTTGTTAGAACGTAGGCAAAAATAATGATATTTCGAAGCATTTCTCGACGAACTATATTATGATGACAGTGAAAAAAATAAAGAAAATCGAATCATTTTTAGCTTCAGTACATATAGTGGTGTGCAAAAGTTTAGAGCCACCCTGCTCAAAGCAAGAAGCTACAAGTACGTCGCAAAGCTTGTAGCGGTCCTTGAGAAAATCAGCGATTTAACTCATGACAAGTCTCTAGACCTAGTTTTTGTAGCTGAATCTGAATCTGGAAGCCCTTTTAAGCTGAGTACAATATTTATCGTGATATCAGATATTAGAAAAGCCTTGCGGCCATTCCCTATTGCTTAAAATAATGCAAATAGTTCAAAATGCTGGAAATCAGTAAAGAAACCTTTCTGACTGCAGTTTAAACTAATTTTGTATTGTGCATTAGGCACTGATAAATTATATATCGTTTTGGCGTTTTAGGAATGTCTTGTACCTCACAGGGCTTTCGGAATAGTCCATCTAAGATTTGCACATTTTATGCATGATTTTGCCAAATATGTAAGGGTTTACACCTTAAAATTCATGAAAGGAAAAGTCTTATGCATTTCTGCGTACTTTCAATCGAGAATCGGTTATAAGGTTACCAAATGATAAATACAGTAGGATGTTTTGAGCCAATAAACCGATTTTAATCAAAGCTAATTAATGAAACTCACTTCACCTGGCACTGCTACAATATAGTGCGCAGTAAAAATAAGAAAAAATTTCTCTTTTTTTATGAATGTAACTTCAATATTTCATTGCTGAAATGGACGAGTTTGCTTACTATCGGATTCTTGAAAAATAAAAAATCTACTGCACAGAAAAGACTGTAAGCATAGTAAATGATAGCTGTGCTCTTATCTTTGTTATTCTGATACAAAGTATAGACGGATTGGCTTTGCGGCTTATTTGGGCATTTTTCAATGTCTGAGGCGTAGCAACAGAGCTCCAATGTCAGAAATGATTTTCCGCACATGACTTTGTATTTCAATTGTTCTGATCGGATAATAACATCATAAATGTACATTAAATGGTCAAATCAGCGATAGCGCAGGGTGGCTCTAAACTTTTGCACACCACTGTACGTATGAATATTTAACGAGTAATAAAAGTAACATCTTAATGCGTGATAGAACTAAATCAGTTTATTTCATTCGCTCGCAGCAATGTGCTTGAACTGCCAGCTCGCTCTAATTAAAAGGAGGTAGTCAATTGTCTTTTTTAGAAATGTCTGCGGAATACCCGCATACATGATCTGAATGGGGTTTCACCCATAGTTTCCCAAGGCACTATTTTTTGTATTTTGAGGGAGGGGTGAAATCCCAAACCGGGGGACCAGTAAATTAAGTGATGTATTATTATTAGCCGACACTATTTTTTGTACGAGCTTCTTTGTGCATGTACAAACATCTCCTAAAAGGTCTTTGTATGAGCGAACAAATTTTTGTAGATATATTATATAAATATATGTTTAAACATACACATTTTTACATACTACTAGTGTGTGACCTGCGACCGGCATGCAGTTATAAACAGTGTTTTTTTGTACAAGGTACCTTTGTATATACATGTACAAAGATGGTACCCAAAAGTCTTTGTACATTTTGTACATGCAAATTTATGTGTACTATAATATGGTACAGTAGCGATTTTAGTGTGGTAAAACAGGATTCTTCGACCTTTCGTAGTGTATTTTAGCTAATTTCTGGGTTTCTGAATATATGACATTCTTCCATTCTGAATAAAATTCTACCATTTTAAAGATATATAGGACAGACAATTACTGATTTCGGGCGAAGCGCCGAAAATTTCTGGAAATTTTACATCTTTTTACAGTTTTTGTCTCCCCAAAAATCTTTGTACATGTACAAAGACGGTCCTGAAAAGTCTTTGTACATCGGGAAAAATCCTTGCCGAACACAAAAAAACTGTGGTCCTAAATGTGATAATTTGGCCTGAATTGAATTGATAATATTAGTTCGGCGCGAAGCGCCGAAAATTTTATGAGCTTTTGAATGAAATTTACAAATAAAACTCGACTGAGAAAGCTGAAACAACTTGTACTAAAAAATCAGAAATACTACATAAATTGTAATATGCCAATTAAATCTTGTAATAAGCACCACTGTGCTTATAAATCCAATGCAACATCAAGATAAATTAGTCAATTTTATCTTTGAACGGCAAAAAAGTGCAAAGTTATTAAATAGTACTTATTTTTTGCATAAAATTTTTAAAAACAGTAGAAAGAGATACAAAAGATGTTTGAATCTGCATAAAGATGCCTAGATTACACAAAGATTGATTTTTGAGTGTTTAATGCCCCTGCTTGAATCTAAATACAGTATATTAGCGATATTTTGCGCGAAGCGCCGAAATTTTTTCGAAATTTCCTCAAAAATACTGAAAAAAACGTTAAAATTAATATCACTTTGCCCCAGAAAGTATTTTAACATTGTATAAAAATGGCTCCAAGACTAAATGCACGAGCCGAAATCTTGGTGAAAACTTGCATTTTTTGTCCATTTTTAGGTGCGTATTTGCGATTTTCGGCCAAAGATTTGTGATCATTAACCCCCTCCCCTAAAAATGGCCGAAAACCATACGTGTAGCAGGGGCTTCGGGGAATTCCCCACCCAGGGTTGGACGTCCTCCCCACACTCCCCAACGTCAGAAAATTTTGACCCACCCTCCCCGATTTTGGCGGAAACTTGGGTTTTTTTTTGTCTATTTTTAGGTGTTTTTGCCACTTGGCCAAAAATCGAGCCGCTGACTCCCCTCTAAAAAGGCCGAGAAATATACAATATAACAGATGGTTTGGGCCATCCTACCCATGCTTTTAAGTCCCGAACTCCATCCAAAGTCAAAAAAATTTTGACTACCCTCCCAGTGATCGTACGGGGTCAGATTTTCAACCCCGATCGGGGTCGGGGTCGGGGATGAAAAACCCCGGTTTTCGGGGTCGGGGTCGGGGTTGAAGATTAACAATTAACATTGCATGATTACATACCAATTTGAAAAGGATAAAAACGATACCTTCACTTGTTTGTAGAGCATACTAATAAAGCTGGTTATGTTCAACATTTTATTTTCATTCCAAGTTCAAGCATGGTTTTAGCAATTTAGCATTAATTTCAATTTTAATCACTAATCGCTCTCGCTTTTTCGTATTCTTCCACAGTTTTTTCATAACGGTTTTCTACGGCGCACTGATTGTAGAGGAGCCAATAGCGCGAAGCGTCGAAAATTTTCGAAATTTTTACCGTTTTCATGTAGAATTTACGCCTTTTTATTGACAAACAGTTCGGAAATCATAAGTGGCGCAAAGCATCAAGAAATTCAGTCATATTTTACCGCCCTAAGGCAATAATCGGCGGTGCTAAGCGCAGGAAAATTTTGACGTTTTTACTCATTCAAACTCAATTTATACCGCTTAAATCATACAAAACAGATAAACTTATTGCAGCGCGAAGCGCTGAAAATTTTTAAAATTCCTAATCCTTTTACCTTTTCTGTCCTCCTAAAAATCACTTTCAGCATGTAGAACGAGATTGTACAGCTGGGGGTCTGGGGTGGCGCGCCTCAAGCGCCACCAGCGAGGTCCAAAGCAGAACCCCCGAAAATTTTGTAAAAATTAAGTCCAAAAAACTTAAAATTGATGAACACCTACACTGCACAAAACTTCTGAGCTGAAATGCGTTTTTCGACCTCTGCTAAGTATGTAGCGCAGCAACGGGTCGCAACCAACCAATGAGTCATTGAAAGATGTATCAATGAGAATTTTGTTCTTACCATTTTCAGGCCCATTTGTGGCCTTCTTATTAACTAGTTCAGAAAACAGAAAATGCGCAAAAACAAAAGAAAATTTGGCCTTTCCTTTCATTTAAAATAGAATTATGTGTCCTTGTAAAGAAAGATAAACAAAACAGAGAATAGATAAATTGGTACACAAACATTTTCGCACTTTTACCATTATGTTCAACAAGCATGTGCAGTTTCATTCAATGAACTAATAGTGCATTAAATCACTAAAGTGCTGCGAAGTGCTGGATTATTTTAACAGATTCAAGCTTTTAAATTCATTGGATCTGTATAACAATAAATAATAATGACTCGGCGCGAAGCGCCGGAAAATTTTGACGTTTGTGCCTTTTTAAACTCAATGTTCTGGACACATTGCGCCAGAAAAATCAACATAATTTCTGAAAAATTCCGGGGGCATGTGCCTCCATTCCCCCCCGGCTACGCCTGTGATTCCGCAGTAATTTCGGCGCACTTCATAATGGAAAATATGCGAACATGTATGTACGTCTTAACAACATGGCGACCAGGCGTACTTTTTATGAAATATCGCGAGTGTCGAGTTTAACATATTAATTTTGCTGGTGAATGAATCGTCCTTGTTCCGAATTTATTTGCTATTTATACAATTCTTCTATGTACCAACAAATAAAATGATATATTTCACCCCCGAAAAAAGGTTCAACCCCGACTCGAAAAATCATGCCCCCGGTCGGGGGTCGGGGTCGGGGTTTAGGCCGGGGTTTTTCGGGGTCGGGGTCGGGGTCCCCGTACGATCACTGTACCCTCCCCATTTTTGGCGAAAACTTGCGCTTTTTTGGCTATTTTTAGGTGTTTTTGCGATTTTTAACCTAAAATTGGATTCGCTAACCCCCCTCCTTTTAAAAATGACCAGGGACTCGTACCGAAAATTTCCAGCCGTTACATGTATGCCGAGGACCCCCTCTCCCGAAATTTTTATCTGTTACATACATGTTTTATAGAGATAGTTTGTCTATTTACTCTTGCATACAATCAAAAATACTGTATCACTTTGTGAAATTCTAATAGTTAGGTGCACTTTTGCCATACCTACTAAAAATTAAGTTGAAAAAAAAATGTTCTAAGAATTTTTCGCCAAAAATTGTCTGACAGTGACTTGAGTCTTGGACCCTGAGTTGGGGGGTAATACCACCCTCACCCCCCTATGGGAATGTGTGTTTTCACCCCTTCAGGAAAGTTTTGACTCCCCTGAAATTTTTTCACCCATTCCTCGCAGAATTCGCTATTTTCAAAAGTTTTAAAAATTTTCAAAAAAATTCTTAGAAAACGTGTCATTTTAAGAGTTTTAGCTATCTATTTGCTCAAAAGTGTCAAATTTTCGGCGCTTCGCCCATATACTTCTTTTTATGCTCTACAAAGATGATGCATCGTCAGAAACGCCGAAAAATGATGGTCTTGCCGCGCATTCGCCATTTTTGAGCCCGAAAAAGTCATGTAAACTTTCACCCCCTAGAATCATACCTGGGCAATGTTTGACGGTTCGCCCCGTCCAACTTCCAGCCAAAAGGGTGGGTCACTAGACGCTGAAAAAGGTGGGTCTGTCCATGGAAAAAGGTGGGTCCGTGCCTGAAAAAGGTGGGTCGTTCAGCTTAATCAGTGGGTCAGTACAATGAAAAACGGTGGGTCCATCCATGAAAAAGGTGTCAAACAGTGTAATAAGTGGTTCCTGTGCATGTTTTACAAACTGATCATGATATACTGTATCTAGCATTTCCTGAAATTATCTCCAAAAAATTCCTTCCTGTACAAAACATCGCCCCGTCCAAGTTACCCCTTTGTCCCGTCCAACTTTTGGTTCGGCCCGTCCTGGTGATGGGCCGATATGG
This sequence comes from Mermis nigrescens, assembly GCA_036768485.1. NCBI lineage: Eukaryota > Metazoa > Nematoda > Enoplea > Mermithida > Mermithidae > Mermis > Mermis nigrescens. The sequence continues at coordinate 409,072 of JAVLUZ010000613.1, read as the reverse complement.
GGCATTGCCCAGGTGTGCCTAGAATTCTTATGCTGTGCATGTCTGAATACCAGTCGTAATCGGACATGCACAGCATGGGAATTCTCGGGAGGTGACATCTTAAAGTGCTTTTTTCGGCCCAAAAATGTTGAGTATGCGTCAAAAACATCGTCTTTTGTCGTTTCTGACGAAGCTCTATCTTTCTAGAGCTCAAAAACATGAAAAGATTTCAGAAAAAATCGAAAAGAGTCTAATAAATTGAACAATATCTAGGTTACGCGAGTATACGGCGCGAAGCGCTGGAAATTTGGCACTTTTGAGCAAGCAGATGGCTAAAAACACTTACAAAGTCACTTTTTCTACCGATTTTCAGTCAAGTTTTGGAAACTTATGAAAAATCGCCAATGCTGGGGAGGGGTGAAAAAATTTTTGTGGGGAATGAATACCCCCAAGCCGCCCAATATCATGTTTGGTCGTAATAAATTATAGGTTTCCATGCTGAATAATGGCGATCGGTGTCAAGAGATGTATACAGTAGCTGGTGGCGACGCCGACCGTTCCAGCGTTCCGCCTGAATCGCCGGTGCCGCTGCCAGTTACATCGTCCTTTCCGAATACAACAGGTGGTGAAGGCGACGACAATGATGCTCCGTCATCAAGTGTCGTGGCGCCTCTGACTGTAAGCGGTAGCGGTTTGGTGTTTCGCACTTCCGGTTACACAGGTTTGGTCAACCAGGCGATGACGTGCTATTTGAACAGCTTGTTGCAAACATTATTTATGACTCCCGAATTTCGGAACGCTGTCTATGAGTAGGTTACTTCATTTATCATTTCGTTTAGTAGCATACATGGACATAGTGGGTAAGGGGGCATTACCATCCTCCCCTAAAGGGTCAGCCGGACAGGTACTGTCCGGCGATTTTGAGCTGATGGAACGTTTTTTGCATCATTTTTGAGGTCAAAAGCAGTAAAAACGGCAGAATGTTTCCGGTGTTTCGTGCCAGATTAGTATTTTTAAGTACTTTTTACTCAAAAAGCGCTCCAAAATTGATAAATTTTTGCATTTTTTAGTGTTTAAAGTGATACAATGCAGTCAAAATGGACTAAAAATGCCTTTAAAATGCGATATCAACACGAAAAATGTATTATAGGCTATTTGGACTATTTCGATCGTTAAAATAGCAAAAAAACGTTAAATTTACTCTTTTGGATTTTTCGGATCTCACGATACGTGGGCAGCAAGAAAATTCTGGGGGGGGGTGCAAGATTTTTGAAGGTCAAAAAATGGCCTTAAAAATGGTGGTATGGCGATATAAACACCTTTTTTCGACGTTTCTCATCAAGCACTATCCATTGGCATCAAAAAATTGCGAAAAAAACGAAATAAAATTTCAAAAATTGAATTCTGGGGGGTATTTTTGATTTCTGGGTGGGTGTTTTGGTTGCTGGGGGGTGCATACCCCCAAACCCCCCACGCCCAGGTGTGGATCTCACCCCTGCCGACCCTGACCTTGTGCACCTATGTTTACTAGGATTTTTAGCTTTTTCATTTTTGAATTTAGCTGGGAATCTACTAGTTCTAAGAGTGACGAATCTAAGTCTATTCCGTATCAGCTGCAAAAGTTATTTCTTCTTCTGCAAACTACGGAAAAGTCGGCGTTGGAAACGAAGGATCTTACAAAAAGCTTTGGCTGGGACAGCAGTCATGGTGAGACAAGCGACGCACATATTTTATATACTCTTTATTCGAGATAGGAGCTTATAAAATTGTTCTTGTGTAAATCTGTATAAATACTGTATTTGTTTATTAATACATGTTGAACATATGTACATACGTGATGCACAGAATGGGAATTCTGCGGGGGATTAGGGGTGACTCAAAAATTTCTTATATACTTCCCTTGCCTGTTTTGGGTTAAAAACGATTGGTACACGTTAAACATCATTTTTTGACGTTTTTGAGGATGCTCTTTCTTTCAAGACGATAAAACAGAAACTTCAACAAAAAAATCGATAACATTCAGCAAAATATAGTCAAAAATGGCTGTTTGGCGCAACACGTTAGAAAAGCTGGCACGTTTGAATCGAAAGATCGTTAAAAACGCTTACAGCATATACAATTTCTATGAGTTTTTTGGAAAATCAAAAATTGTGAAGGGTGAAAAATTTTCTGTGAGAGTGGTTTAAGCTCCCTGCAACCCTTGTATGATGATGAACTCGAATTATCGGACAAATATGTTTGCTATTCTGCATACCTACTCAAAATTTTTCTTGGGCAGCTAAGCTGGCTGTTTTTGGGAGGTGAGGTAAGCGAATTTTCAGTTTTTTGATTGAGAACAGCAAAAATGTCGAAGAAGAACAAATTTTATCAAAGATCCCGGAATGAGGATGCCAAAATCAACCGCAGAAATTATTTTTGCGATGTCACATAAAATAGTCAAAATAAGTAGGTATGAAAATAAGGGTAGGATGTAGAATTAGAAAGTTTGCGTTTCATGCTCATGCTCAATTCACTACTTAGGTACATGTACAATAGGGGTTTTTGGGGTTACCTCATACATGTAAGAGGGGTTCCTCACACCTAAAACCAGAATATTTTTGCCCCTACATTTTTTTGGTAAAAAATCAAATTTTTTGGCCGTTTTTATGCGTTTTTTGGCCATTTTTGGTCAAAAATTGGAGGTCATTTACCCCAACCCAAATTTTGACCCGCTACATGTATGGATATATATTCCTAAACAGGGCTTTTGAAAGGCATACCTGTCAGGCTCTTTTGGGACCAAAGCTATTGCTCGAAGCATGAAAAAGCGTCGAGCAATGTCTGACAGTATAATTTTACTTACAAATATTTATTTTTGGAGCAGCAGAATGTTCAATTCGTTTATTCAGACATTTTCTCCCATTATTTCGTAATAGTTAATGTTGCACAGGTCATTCCATCGCCCTTATTTTCATTTAATGTAAATTTAAACACAATAGTTAATGAAAAATAAAATACGATGGATTAAGTTTATAAAAATTTGACATTAAATAACAAAGTTAGTGTTCATTCCCCCTCCCTCCCCAGGAAACTCGGTTTATCCCCTCCCAGAACTTTTGACCTTGTGCATATATGACCTTTGTAAATTTTGCTTTCCCTAACTATAAATTTGAATGCTTTGTTATCTCGAGTCTCAACGGATTAATCTTGCTCTTTTATTGATTTGCTGGTCGTGCTAGCTATATAATGGATACATGGTGTGGTGACACAAAAGGATATACCCCGTTGTTACATCATAACTTGGGCTTCTATGAACATAAAATTTTGAAACTTTGTGCGTTAGATAAATAAAAATTTCATTGTGTCAAATATGTAAAAAGAATTGCCAACTATAGTCTTTTTATGTGTTGCAAGCAATGCTTCTTTGCACCCCATTTTGATATTGTTCAAACCCCAGGTTTTCTGAGTTTTTGAATTGTATCGCATCAGTGATTGAATATGCATGTAGGTTAGGTACCTTTTTTCACAATATTCTCAGTCAGGGAAACTGAAAAAACTCTGAGTATGTCTGATGCAACTGGTCCCAAAAATTTTTATTCGTATTAGTCGAGGTTTATAACATGACCTGTAAGATCGGGGTTTAGATTGCGACTTTCATTTTTACTCAAATTGATCAGATGAATGTTGACGTCATAAATTTTTATACTCCATCTTGTACATATTATCTAACGGAGTTCGTTTTTAATTATAACCTGTAATCTGTAATTTTGTCATTAAGTGTATTACATAGTGCTCAAATGTTATCATAGTCAGGCGCGTAGCTGGCCATCCCATTTTGGGGGACCAACACCAATTTGGGGGGACTAATCCTAAAAAGGCCAAAAATAGCACAAAATAACGTTTAAAAAGTCCTATTTTTCCCGATTTTTCTGAATTTCGGGGGTCCTAACCATACATGATCTTGGGGGTTTGGGGGGTTTTCACCCTCCGCAGAATCATTTTTCACCCCCCCCAGAATTGGCGATTTTTCAAAAGTTTCCTAAACTTACCTGAAAATTGGTAGAAAAAGTGTCTTTTTATGGGTTTTTGGCTATCTATTTGCTTAACATCGCCAAATTTTCGGCGCTTCGCGCCATATATTCATGTTTTAAGCGATATATTGGTCAATTTATTCGATTTTTTTCGAAATTTTTTTCATGATTTCATGCTCTAGAAGGATAGAGTATTGTTAGAAACGCCAAAAAAACGATGTTTTTCAACGCGTGCCGGCCATTTTTGGGCCCAAAAAAGGCACTTTAGGTTTTCATCCCCCCAGAATTCCCATACTGTGCATGTATGGTCCTTACCCCTCATTCCCCCCGGAAATAAGTGCCTGATCATAGTCCTGATTCAGCATGGGATCAGCACGATGTTCAAGAATTGTGCCGTGTAATGTTCGATGCATTAGAGCACACGTGGCGCAAAACCTCTCGTTCGATGGTTATTAATGATTTGTATCAAGGGACATTGAGAGACTATGTAAAATGCCTTGAGGTGACTTGATTTGTTTTACATAGGATTTTATGAGAGTCGGATTGATTGTGTTGTGGCCATTGTGAACTTAAGTAATTAAACAATTTAGATTTTTGTAATCTTCGTTCGTTAAGCTTACTTTTTTAGCCCGTCTTTATAACGCACGTATATAATATTAAGTTGAATTAGAATTTAATTTGCTTCATTATGCAACGCGGGGCGACTTGTCCTGCAGAACGGCTTCCATTGTAAATTTTAATTTTCAAATTCGCGACGATCCTCGTGTTCTCCATAAATCCTCGAATGTTTATACTATAATTCGATTCTAAATTTTTACCTACTACTATCATTCTGGTTTACATTTATTGTGACCTCAAAAAAGTTCCAATTGTTTGAATAATTTAATATCTGCCTGATGCGTCGTATTTAAGAATGATTTCAATCACTTTTGTGGTAAAATGACGATAATCTTTTTCATCTTTTCTTTAGTTTTGAGTCTCGTGAAATTATTTCTTAGCTCTGGAAATAGTGAGCCGTTAACTACTTTCCTTCCTCTTATATGAAAGGTAGCGAAATTTCAAATTTCTGGCTAATACATAATTCGCATAACGCTTTAAAATTTTGAATTGATTTTGAAAAGTTTCTGACTTATCCAGAGAATACGGAAGACGATCAATCCTTACGTGGAGTAAGTCTTCTTATTCTGCTTGATTGCTAGTTCTAAAGCGAATTAAATGTATTTTGCGCTGGATTTCATCGCTAGAGTATGTCGATCTGACGTCTCCCTGCTGTTTCATTCGATTGTTGTTAAGTGAATTAAGTAGATAAATTTGTTATTTTTTTAATACTTTCACGCACCACTTAGTTTTTATATACATACAAACATTACTGCATTGTCCCTTAAACTTCGGTTTGTTTATACAAACGAGTATGTACGAGTATACATGTAATAGGGGGATGGGGGATCCCCCACCTAAAAGTCGGCCGCCCCCTACCATCTACCCAAAGCTAGAAAATTTTTGACCCTATCCCTCTCGATTTTTGAAAAAAAATTGAATTTTTTAGCCGTTTTTAGGCGTCTTTTGGTCGAGCTCCCTAAAAAATGGCTGAACACCCCTATTCCAATTTTCGAGTTGTTACAAGTATGTGTACGAATGCAGAGGGTTAAGCTGTCTGTTAAAGAATGTTCTGCGGAATGACCACATTAGGTGCATAGAAGCTGGTTACCTATGTATTGTAAAAGCTGCAGGTACATTATTATCTGCCCATACCAACCGGCCTTTGTTCAACATTCAGTTTTTTACTTGCGCTTTGCGATATTTCTTTAAATATGTAAATGGTTGGTACCTAATTAAATAAAAGAGACGTGCATGAAACCTTGAAATTAAGCTAATTAATTTAGATCAGAAGTAAGTTGATATAACTCATCATTAAAGCATTGCAAATTTATAGTGCCAAAATGAAAATGCTAGAGAAGATGTATTTTTGGACTTGCCATTGGCCGTCAGAGCGTTTGGTAGTCAGCACGCTTATTCTACGGTGACCGAAGCTTTGAAAGCCTTTGTTCAGCCAGAAGTTTTGGAAGGGTCTAATCAGTATTATTGCTCGAATTGCAAGAAGAAGTGTAACGCGCATAAGGTAAGTACATACAGTACAACTGCTTTTTATTAAATATTTTTGTTCATTTCTTGCACTTTTTTATTTATATTGATAAGTTGTCAATCGCTTATAGGCAACACGTTAAGAATAGGAATGATATGATTACGGTATTTTTAGCACCATGCGAATGAATGTTGCCTGGTGGTAATGTAAATTTTGGCCGTTAGCACGAAGTGTTAACGGATACGAAGGGGTTTTTGGGCAAAAGTATAGAAATTTTTATTATTTTTTTGCTTATTTTTCAGCGAAAGTTCTGAAAAAAATTTCATTATATCATATTTACTATTGAGTTTACCACAATTGCGCGGTATAAACACTCCTTAATCACACTTTGTGCACTTAAAACCGTATGCATTTATCTCGTCGGTTTTTTCTAAGATTGCGAGCATGGAATTATAACTTTGTGACAACATAGCACTTTTCTCTGTCGTTTGAAAACAAAATTAGGTTCTTTGTATTTACATATGTTGTCATTGAATTCATAAGCTCAGTGGCGTTTGTTATGTTGTCAGATTCAATTAGTACGACCCACTGCTTTGGTGCGACCGCACTATCACTTCGGATATTGCTATACAAATTATTTCAGCTTCCAAAGTCAATGAGCATCAGAAAGCCAAAAAGTTAATCTTACTTTGATTTGTTGATTTACGCAAATCAATTACTGATGTAAACGACAGAATAGTCATATCAAAATGGAATAGGAAGTGCATCACCAACACTGTACGCATTTTATGAATAAAAACTAGAGTGTTGATGTAAGTCATATCGCGCCAATGGATGAATTTAATTAGCAGCGCTCTAATGGCAATCGTTCTAAGAAAGCTGGATACGACCATTTTGCCAAAATTAAAATAACACGCATCTTGTATTTGTTCCTATCCTTCTATTTGAATTTAAACGAATGAAATCAAAGGTTAAGGCACTACCAAACATGCACAGCATGGCAATTCTGGGGGGGGGCAAAAATTGTGGTTACGCGTCAAAAACATCGTTTTTCGGCGTTTCTGACGATGCTCAATCTTTCGAGAGCTAAAAACAAAAACGTTTCGAGAAAGAATCAAAAAAAGTCGAATAAATTGAACAAGATATAGTCAAAACATGAGTATAATGGCGCCAAGCGCCGAAAATCAGAACACTTTCGAGCAAATAGATAGCTAAAAACGCTTAAAAAAGCACCTTTTCTACGAATTTTTAGAAAATTTTTGGAAACTTTCGAAAAATCGTCAATTCTGTGGGGTGAAAAAATTTTTGCGGGAGTTAAAATTTTTTTGGAAGGGGGTGAAACCCCTTTCTAACATCATGTATGGTAGATACGCGTCAAAAACATTGTTATTCCGCGTTTCACGATGCTTATCTCTCTAGAGAATAAAAATATAAAAGAATTTAAAAATTAAAATAAATTGAACAATTATAATTTAAACGTGGGTATATGGCGTGAAGCGCCGAAAATTTGACACTTGTCCGCAAAAAGATAGCTGAAAACGTTTAAAAAACGCCTTTTCTGCGAATTTTCAGGAAATTTTCGGAAACTTTTGAAAAATCGCGAATTCTGGGAGGGGCGAAAAATTTTCCGGGGGGAACCCTCTCAAACCCCCAAGATCAGTTATAGGCACTAATTACTACGTATTTTGTATTCTGCAGGGGTTGAAAATAACCAAATTTCCATACTTGTTGACCATTCAATTGAAGCGTTTCGATTTCGACTACAACACATTACGCCGCGTTAAACTCAATGATCGCATGACATTCCCGGACATTTTAAACTTGAACCCATTCATTGATCGGAAAGCGTCTGACGGCTTTGAAAGGCCGACCGGTGCAGCCGAGGGTCCCATTGTTGTCGGACCCTTAGAAAAATCCAATGGCCTTGCTGTGTCGCATAGACGTCAAGTAAATGGCGGAATACACGCTTTATCGCCCGAGGCGACCAGCGACGACGAGGGCATTTGTTTGGATAATAGTGCACTTAACAATGGTGGCAGCAATACGACCAGGTAAGCAAGGCTAATTTTTGGACTGGTGCTTTTGCTAACGCATACCCTTTTTTGCAGTGCTTATGTGCATATACACGTGAACAGCACGGGAATCCTGCAGTGTTTTTGTACAAGGTCCGTTTGTACTTGTACAAAGATGGTCCCAAAAAGTCATTGTACATTTTGTACTCACAAATTTTGGGATACTATAATATGGTACAGTAGCGATTTTAGTGTGGCAAAAACAGACCTTTGGTAGTGTATTTTAGCTAATTTCTGGGTTTCTGAGGGCAAAAATCGCTAATAATCGTCTTAAAACGGCGCGGAGCACCGAAAAATTTGACATTTTTCCTTTTGAAGTGCAATTTATGACATTATAAAGATATGTAGAACACACAATGGCTCATTTCGGCAAATTTTTGCGAATTTCAGACCTTTTTGCAATTTTTGTCTTTCGAAAAATCTTTGTACATGTACGAAGACAGTCCCGAAAAGTCTTTGTACATCGTGAAAAATCTTTGCCGAGTCAAAAAAGAAAAAATAAATTTTTTTCTACCTTTTTGGTCTCAGAATCGATAGGTGCGCGTCAAAGACATCGTTATTTTGGTATATCTAACTATGTTCTTGCATCCTAGACGATAAAAACAAGAAATTTTAAGTGGAATTCAATAAAATTCAACGAGATATAGCCAGAATGGCGGTTTGACGAAAAGCGCGATAAAAGGGGCACTTTCTGATTAAAAACGGTTCAATGTTTTTGCGGGGGTTGAAATTCCTCAAACTAAGCCCTCGTAGATAAAGCATACTTATCGTACAGCTCATGATTCTGGGCAATTTTTTTATTCAGTACGTGATCTAGGGCCGTATGACAGAAAGCGGAATAAGTTATTCCTGGGATAAGCCCTATTCCGGGAATAGCTATTCTCGTAATAAAACTTATTCTCGTGATAGCTATTCCTGGGTTAAGGGATGGAATAAGCTATCCCAGGAATAAGAAAATTTGGTATTATAGAACGCGAAATACGCTAGGAATAGCTATTCCTGGTATAACTGAATCTATCCCAGGGTTAAGCTATGCATTCCATTGGTTTTTGTATAGATTGCCCGTCTAACGCATACTGCATACTGTAATCACGTCACGTTATTCGTTCGAAATCATAGGACGTAAATACAATGTTGTGTGTAGCGCGCGCGTGTAACTTGTGCATTGATGCATGGAATTGACTTGAGACTTCTGAATGTTACAAAATAAATTTTTTATAATTCGGTTCAATGAAGACGCTTGCTTGCTTCTACGGAAAACAAAAATAAAAATAAACCATTACCATCGAGATCAAAAAATTTATCATAGTTTGCGCATGGAAAACTACTTTTTGTGTACTCATAGTGAATATTTCTGTCAACTTGTTGATTATACTTACTACTTACTGCATTAATTTTTTAAATCACTCCACTCGGCGTGTTTAGTAAAGCATGATCGAAAAATTTTAAAATCTCTTCACCAAGAGTTCAACTAGACGAGCTGCACTGGTGGAGCAAACGCACTAGAAAAATTTTTGCATCTTTTTGATCGTAAATACAAGCGAGAACAACAATATTGAATTTCTGAATAAAGAGGAATTGATTAACTATCTTATTCAAATTTTTCGACACATTTACACCCTTTAAGACCGCGTTAGAAACGATTTTTACTACTATTCCGCTGACTTATACCTGCTCTGACCAGGTATAAAATGGCGGAATAAAAGCAGCTGTTTTTATTCCCGAGATAACTTATTTCGCCTTCTGTCATACCGCTTATTTTTATTCCGCCGTTTTATCCCGAGGTTAGCGCCCGGAACGGCGCTATTCCGCGTTCTGTCATACCAACTTTATTCCTGGAATATCACTGTTTATTCCGCTTCCTGTAATACCGAAATATTTTATTCCGCCCTCTTATCCCACTGTTTTATCCTGGAATAGCACTATTCCGCGTTCTGTCATACGGCCCCTAGGGGATTGGTGGGGTTTTCACCTTCCCAGACACCCAGAAAATTTTTAAATGCCCCGAAATTCGCAATTTTCCAAAAAATAGAAAATGTGCGGTTTTAAGCGTTTTTAGCTACATATCAGTTTGGTCAAGAGTGTCAAATTTTCAGCGCTTCGCGCTATATTCTAATTTTTTGATTACATTTTCTTCAAAAAATGCACTTTAGAAAAATTTTTCGGTTATACTCCCCAAAATCTCCTAATATTCCATGTCAAACGTGTACTTTTGCAATCGATTCATCTTGATTACGGTGGTCAAGTTTGGAATTAATCTTATAAGGCTGATTCGCTTGATATTTCTGAATGAATGAATGGTCAAAAGAATAACCAGCAGTTTCCGTTTTTAATTTTTTTAACTTTGTTTCTTTTCATAGATGTGACAAAAGGGATGAGAAGATCCCGTTACGAAGTTTTTGTCCCTCCATGTCCCTGAAGCTAGAGGTGTTTTATCCCTATTTTTGTCACAAATTAGCGTTTATAAGCCGTTTTATAGGGATGCAACGAGTACCCGAACCCGAATACTCGGGTACCCGAACAAAATTCAGGACCTGAACCCGAACCCGAATAAATTTATTTGACTACTGTTTATTCGAGTTTATTCAGGTATTTTTAAGCACTAAAACGCCACAACATTATGTCAAAACGTAAAAGGTTGTCGGCGCTGGTTTTTCTCTCTCTCAATCTTCTAACACTAATTCTTTAACTCTTTTTTTACACAATGATTGTCAAATGAAATTTCGCTTGAAAACTGCTTCGTTATTCGTGATACAATTTGTTTAATAAAAGTTTAGCTTCGTAAATAGCGGTTTTTTTGGCTAGTGAGCAAGCGATTTCGGTGTAAAGTGAGAACACTTTGCAATTGAAGTTATTACTGGGTGTAATCTCAAAATGATCTCAGGCACATCTTTGGCAGTATTTTTGGCATTTGCATATAAATGGGCGTACGCAGGGAGGTTAGGGCGCCAGTCAGCCCAAAAATAATTTTGGAAAGGTAGGAAAATGCATGGAAAATAAGAAAAATTGGCATTTTTTATCGAAAAATCTAAAACTTTTCGGCGCTTCGCACCGTAAAATTGTTATTTTCAATAATTTTGGCTCAAGCACGGTTAAAAAACAAAATAAAATAAAACTTATTTTAAAATTTCGAATTTTGTGAGCTTAATGGATAGAGCATGTTTGTAATCGTATGAAAATGCACTTTATTTTGCGTTCGCCTAGCCTATCATATCCCAAAATATAGAGTCACCAATTTATGGATCGCCCGGCGCCCCCACCCCACCTTCAGAGAATCCTGCGTTCGCCCGCTTACTAATATATTTTAGCTAATTAATTAAACTAAGGCAGCTAGTAAAAAATTAAACAAATGCTTGAAAAATATAATTCTATTCTCAAGAATATACGTAAAATATATCACTGAATGAGAAAAGGGCCTGATGCTAGACGCGAACAATAAAAGACAGATTATTTCAATGGCAGCACAGAGTAATTTTTAAGTCAAAGTGGGACGCACAGCTCAAGCAAGGTATGCAACTTATTTTTGATCAGTTTGGCAATTTTATATACCTTATTCGTCACTACAAAACCTCGTATGTAGCTTTGTTTCAGACAATGAGAATGACAAGATAGTTTTACGCTTTGGCGAATTCAATTTTCTGAAGTACGAGTTACATGTCATCAAAAAAACCTCAAATTCAAACTGAAAACGCTAAAGCTGAGAAAAATTTCCCAGCGCCTCGCGCTGTGTTGACAAATTAGTGTTTTTTTTTATTGTCAGAGACCCAGAGATTGCTAAATCGCACTGTTAAACACTAGCGGATTTAGAGGTGGCGGCCGCCCCTGTCGTCAAAAAAAACTTTGGGCGCAATGAAGGATAAATATGTATTTTTTGGATGATTTTTAGCCATTTTTATCATGATTTTTCAAATTTTTCCGGATTACTTATTAATGACATTTATTGACTCTTGGCGCTCTAAAAAACTTAAATTTACGTTAGGAGAGCAGTTTTTGCACAGAACAGATTTTGTAGCTCTTCCAATGATTTCTCGCGTGTTTTAAGGTGATCTGAGTCAATTTCTGAATTAATTTTGCGAGTTTTTTATTAAAAAAAACTTGAAAATTTCGATAAGTTTATGTTTTTCGCATCAGAAATTTTTCTGTCCATCAAAAGACAGCAAAAAACTGGTACTTTAAGCATAATATACCAATCTTTAAGCAATGTTTGTTATTTTATGAAAATTTTGGGTTTTACCCCGTCAGAAAATCCTGCATCCGCCACTGCTACTAGAAGTGGTAAAACAAAGTTTTGGCATCCAATGGAAATAGAAGGCACCAAAGTTGCACAGGACGGATGGTTTTGGAGGTCAGATAAGATGGGAATAAATGACCTAAAATTCTATGATTTATCCACCTTCAATGGCCTCTAAATGTGGAGTAAACATAAGAGCACCAAAGCTACCTTTTTACTGCTCTAGGATAATTTTTTACCTATCTTTTGTCCTATTATGGGCTTCTTGTCCTCATAAAATTTTTATTTTCTCTTGCTGATGGTCAAAAAAGATACCCCAAGCCCCACATATGCCTTCACTAGACTTTGCATAGTAGGCATTGAACTGTGTGAGATTGACATTGACATGTAACATTAAGGTGTACTAAAACCAAATTAATACCTACACTATTTTATTATACGTATACGATAGTTTGTTGTGCGTATATGTTTACTGAACTACCCGAACCCGATCGGGTATTGATTTTGATACCTGAGTGAAAAAGTGAACTACCGAACCCGAACCCGAATGCACTAAAATTCACTACCCGTTGCATCCCTACCGTTTTTAGATGCTTTTTTGCCGATTTTGGTCAGAAACAAAAGGCTATTTATCCTTCTCTCCCCAGAGAATGCCAACTACCATACCTGGGATTGGGGGTATACACCCCAGAAACCAAAATATTCCCCCCAGAATTCAAATTTTGATTTTTTTTTGTTTGTTTCCTAATTTTTTGATACCAATAGATACTGCTCGATGAGAAACGTTGAAAAATGGTTTTTTCGCCTTAAGGCCATTTTTTGACCTTTGAGAAATCTTGCAACCCCCCAGAGCTTTGGTGCCGCCCACCTAATGCCAACTACCCTCTTCCAAATTTTTTAGCCGTTACATGTTCACTTCTCGACTGCCATTTTTTATATGCTTTTTCAGCCCTGAAGAGTCGGATATAAATGAGCTTGACGTCGACTTAATCAACGAGAATATCGAATCTCCTGTGTTAAAAGGTTATTTGGCAGAGGTGCGTGTTTGACGTGTATCCTTAATCTCGGAGGCCTTTAGTATTTGTCTACAGTACCTATGTACAGTGTTACACTGACTTGATACTGAAAGAAATGTTGCATGTTTTGCTTTTCAGTATATTTGAGTCGTAATGTACGACCCATAAAGGCCCACCGAAATACCTACTGATTTGGTACCTGTAGTCTAACCTAGTGTATAAAGTCGCTCGAAAACCGGATGTCTTTATTACTGTAACCAGACATTTTCAAAATTGGGGGGAGCTGAGTCGGCTATTTTTACGGGAGATGGGGGTAAATAGCCAAAAATGCAAGTTTTACCAAAAATTCGAGGTCAAAAATTACTGACTTCTAGGAATGGTGACAACCGATTGCAGATGAGATGGTTCTTCTATCCATACATGTAACGGCTCGAAATTTCGGGTGGGGTCCCCGGTTATTTTCAGGGGGAGGGGTAAGTGACCTCCAACTTTTGACCGAAAAGGGCCACAAAACACCTAATAACAACCGAAAAATTCAATTTTTTCCAAAAATCGGGGGGGTAGTCGAAAATTTCCTGGCTCTGGGGGATAACTAACTTTGGGTGGGGAACCCATCATTCCCCTATTACATGTATGCTCTATTCCTATGTTACACATATGACTGCAACATCCGATTTATTAATTTTTGGCAAAGTTGATCGGGCGGGACTAGATCGTCTATCGAGAAATGAAGAAAATGGATGCTAGAATAATAAGGACATTCAGTTCTCTAGCGACTTCATGCACCGAATGAAAAAACGCTTTGTCATACATGCACATAGGGGTGGGAGTATTACCTCTCCTCTCGCTGAAGGGTCAGCCAGACAGGTACTGTCCGGCAAGTTTTAAGCCGATGGAACGTTTTTGCATCATTTTTGAGGTCAAAAGCAGTGAAAATGCAAAAAAAATTTCCACTTTTACTCAAAAAGCGCCCAAAATTGATCAATTTATGTATTTTTTAGTGTTAAAGTGATATAATATAGATCAAACTAGACTTACAATGCGATATTACCGCGAGAATTCGTTCTATCGGCTATTTTGATCATTTTGGTCGTTTAAATAGCAAAAATTCGCAAACATTAAATGAACTGTTTTGGATTTCGAAGTTTTACGTCCGCCCCCTGTCGACCCGAGCCTTGTGCACCTATGATGACTATTGCAGATTAAATATCTCTTCACGTGGACATAAAATATTAAATGTTAAAAAATGATAAAATATTTAATATTAAAAAATCTAGCTCAAAATTTCGATACCTCGTTTGGGGATTTGTACACTGAACTTTGAGAATTTAGAATTTTTTTAATTTTTTTGTTTTTATTTTCATTTTTTAATAAAAATTTTAAAAATTCTTTCTTGGGAGTTTTAACTTGCGAAAAATATGATTTTTTTCATCGGAAGGGGGGGGGCAAGCAGCTCCCCGTCTACTTTGATTACGAACCTGTCCTCAGAGCATATTGAAGTTTTAAAATCCAGAATGATTAATTTTTGTTTTTGATCTGTGTTATTTACATATACATTAGGATGGACCGGGTCCAAGTATCCGGACCCGGATCCGGCACTATCCGACGATTTTTCTGGACCCGGATCCGGACCCGAAATTTTCGAAAGTAAAGATCCGGACCCGGACCCGAAATTATCGAAAGTAAATATCCGGACCCGGACCCGGAATTTTCAAAAGTAAAGATCCGGAGCCGGACCCGAAAATTATGGATTTCTAGGAACCGAGTCAAACTGTTTTCTGAGTAAACTGAGAAATAAGTATTTAATCCCAAAAATTGCTGGTTGGCAAAATTGAAATATGCTTGCGCGAGGGTTTATACAACAGTGAGTGAGTGAGGTTTAACAAATCGGACCGATGAATGTTTTTTCCTGGATTTTATTCATTTTAGACGTAGCGATGTGGTTTATGGCATACAACTGTAGTGCTTAAACATAACTCTTACGTGGATGGCGTCGAACCGGCGGACCTAGGCTGTCGCAATTACCATTTAAATATAATATTTTTATATTTTCTTTTATTCATGCGGTATTATGCGTCATGTATTTTCTATTGAGGTCACTGTTTTTTTTGTACGAGCCTCTTTGTACATGTACAAAGATCCCCGGAAAAGTCTTTGTACGAGCAAAAATTTTTTTGTACATATAACGTATAGATATGCAATTGAATGTACACATTTTTACATACTACTAGATTGTTATCCGTGACCCGCACGCTTCGCAAAAGGTGTAACTTTGTCCTAAATTCAGCTGGTTATATTAGTTCGGCCCGGAACGCCAAAATTTTCATGAGACTTAGGTTGAAATTACACATAAAATTCGACTCAGCAAGTTAAAATGACTTGTGTTACACAATTATAAATAATAAGCGGTTGCAATGTGCCGACTGAATCTCATAATAGACACCAATTTGCTAATGAATTTAATGCAACGCAAAGATAAAAGAGTCAATTTTATCTTCAAACGGCAGAAAACAGTGCACAGTTGTTTAATAGTTCTTTTTTCTGCATAAAATCTTTATAAAACAGTGGAGATAGATGTAAACGATGCTTCAATCTGTACAAAGATGCTTACAGATAGATTTTGGAGTGTTTAATGCCCGCGCCTGGAGCTAAATAGAATGTAATTATGATACTCGGCGCGAAGCGCCGAAAATTTTCAGAAATTTTGCTAAAAAATACTCAAAAAAACGTTAAAATTACTATTACTTTGCCCCAAAAAGTCTTTGTACATTGTACAAAGATGGCTCCGAAAATCTTTGTACGAGCCTCAAAATCTTTGTCTCGTACAAAAAAAAAACGGTGATTGAGGTTGACCGTTTTCGAGAATGAACGTAGAAGCGCGGATTTTGTAGCGAAAATATTTTGTATATTTTTATTTGCATCTATTGAAATAGAGTATTAATCATGATGGCAGAGTGACGCTCGAAGGCTGAGTTTTGACATGATGAGATTTGAAATAGCTTATACTAGAAGTATTGAAAAATTGGAAGAAACTTTCATGATAAGAATTGATTTAGTAGAGCAGCATTAAACTAGGGAAAATATGCAGATGTACATTGCCTTATAATTTATTTTATTGTCTGGAAAAAACGAAAGTTGTTGAATCATCATACTTTCACTTCATGAACTTTCGAAATCATGCAAATACATTTTATCATGAGCCAATAGGATCAAAGCTAGCTTAACCTTCTCTTGAACAGTATTATTCATTTTTATTCTCATGATTTCTGATCATGTTACCCAGTGTTGTTTTTTTGTACTCTGGCAAAGATTTTTACCGATGTACAAAGACTTTTCGGAACCGTCTTTGTACATGTACAAACATTTTTGGAGAAGACAAAAAATTGCAAAAAAGATCCTGAAATTCGCGAAAATTTTCGGCGCTTCGCGCCGAAATGAGTAATTGTGTGTTCTATATATCTTTATAATGGCAGAAATTGCCTTTCAAAAGTAAAAATGTCAAATTTTTTGGCGCTTCGCGCCGTTTTTAAGACGATTCTCAGAGATGCTTGCCTAAGAGACCAGAAATTAGCTAAAATACACTACCAAAAGAGTCGAACAACTCTGTTTTCACCACACTAAAATCGCTACTGTACCATATTATTAATACCCAAAAATTTGTGTACAAAGTGTACAAAAGATTTTCGGAAGACAAAAACCGTAAAAGGTATAAAATGTTTAAAATGGCAGAATTTGCATTTTAGAATGGAAAAATGTGAAATTTTTCGGCGCTTCGCGCCGTTTTGAGACAATTTTTAGTAGTTTTTCGGCGTCAGAAACCCAGAAATTAGCTAAAATACACTACCAATGATCGAAAAATCTATTTTACCACACTGAAATCACTACTGTACTATATTATAGTACACAAAAATTTGCATGTATAAAATGTACAAAGTCTTTTAGGGGACCATCTTTCTACATGTACAAACGGACCTAAACAATGAATATAATAATGTAATATACATAGCAGCAGATGTAAATAATTATTGCGCAGTTTAGGGTATCTTTGAACCCGGATCCGGACACGGTCGGGTCTAAGGTCAGATCCGGATCAAGACCTGGGCCTGAAATTTCAAAAGACTCAGATCCGGACCCGGACCTGAAATTTTGAAAATTTTGAATCCAGTCATCCTGCATATAAATTGGTTGAACTTTCAGGGTCCATACGTTTACGAATTGTTCTCGATCATGGTTCATTCTGGCTCTGCTAATGGTGGACACTATTATGCTTATATAAAGTAAAATAACGTAGAACATGCTGTCAATATTTTGTGCCGTTCATAAGAAGTGACACTGAATTTTTACACAAGGAACATTCATGATCTTGGGTGTTCGGGGGTTTCACCAACCCCAAGAAAATTTTTAACCTTCCCCTGACCCTAGAAATTTTCTACCCCTCTCCCAAATTCGCGATTTTTCTAAAAACTTTTGACAAAAAATTCGCATAAGCGGTGCTTGTTTTAAGCGTTTTTCGCTATTCATTGCTCAAAGTATAAAATTTTCGGTGCTTCACGCCGTATACTCGTTTTTGATTTTATTTCGTCCAATTTAATCGAATTTTTCTAATATTTTTTGTGTTCTTATGCTCTGGAAAAATAGGACATCATCAGAAACGCCGAAAAACGATGTTTTTGACGCGTATCCTCTGTCTTTAAGCTTAAAAAGGCACTTAAAAGTTTCCACTGCTGCTTCGCATGTCTGAAGAAAGAAGAGAGAGTATAGACTTTTCAGTTCGGAAGTCCTAATTTTCTAAGTATGCATATGCACATAGATCGTGTGAGAATATGCAATCGATGGATAAACTTTGAAAACATAGTTTGATTTCAGTTCCTAATATCACAAACTGAACAGGCACGTATCTCTGGGGTGGAATGGGGGATCCTGTAGCCCCCCAACATTGAGCAAAATCTGGGAAAATAGGACTTTTTTAAACGTTATTTTGTGCTATTTTTGGCCTTTTTGATTTAGTCCACCCAAAATTGGTGTTGGTTCCCCCTAAATAGGACGGCCAGCTACGTGCCTGAAACTGAACGGATTAAATGATCTTAAAAGCATCATTATTAAAATATGCCTCAATTCTATTAAATTTATCGCTGGATCCGATATCAAATCTAACATGCCCTAATTATGTACATATGTGTGGGAGGTTTAAAAATTTGAGTGAGGTCAGTAATTTTAAAATCAGAATAACGAGCTAATCTTTTAATTTAATGGAACGGAATGATCAGTGTACAGCAATTGAAAAGAATCCTTGTTCAATCCAATAAAGATTTATTCGACTTAAATTCAGTGCTTAGTGCAATTTCAGATTAAGCGGAGCTGATTTCAGAACTATTTTCCTTTTTTCACATTTATGTGTATATGTACATATTCATTAGAATCTTCCTACGAGTACATATATTTCAGAAATCTGGATACTAAGATTTGGTATTGCTTCAACGACCAGGTTGTCAACAGGGCTTCTCTCGAAGACGTACGTAAAACTTTTGGCGGAATTGGCCTGAATTCCATGTCTTCATACAATAGCTCGACTAATGCCTATATGCTCATGTACCGCCAAGTACGTACATATATATATACGTTTGTGCAGGCCCGTAGCCAGGATTTTGTTTCGGTGGGTGGGGGACCAAAAATTTAAGAAAGTCAGATATCTAGAGGACCATTAGAGGGTGGTCAAAAATTTGGGTATTTTTGAACGTTTCTTAACAAGCTCTACGCAAAAGTAAAGAAAAATTTAGAAAAAATTATACGTTTTCCCTTTTCTTTTATACTCATAGACAAAAAGCTATCGCTTAGAACTATCTGCGCAACTGCTTTCTCATTGTCCAGTCCATGAACAATTTCTTTACTTTTCGTAATTTTTACTCAATCTTTGTGCTCTGGAAAGAAAAACAACCAGAAAAATTAGTAATTCGACGCGATGCGCTTAAAAAATTTGACATTTTTTACATGTCTAACTCAAATTCGAACGTTTGAAAGACAAAAATAATACAGAAACAATAAAGTCGGCGCGAAGCGCTATAAAATTTTATGTTTACCAGCTCAAAAGTACGCAAAAAAATGCTTTGGCGACCTTTCAAATGCAATTCACGAATTTTTCATTTCTTCCTTTGGGGACCATTGTGATGAACAAATTTTTTTATTTCGAGGGAACAACTGCACCCTTATTGGCTACGGGCCTGCGTTTGTGTATACAGGCCCGTGTCTAGGATTAGGTCAAGGCGACCCAAAGTAAATTAACTAATATCTCGGAAATTTAGTAGAGATAGCTCGTACAAATCGCATTTTCCGACGTTTTCCAATATGCTCTATCTGTTAAGTTCATAAAATTCGTGCTTTAAAATTTATTTTTTGAATACGCTGTGAAAAGTGTCATTTTTTGGTCACGCTTGATGCAAAAATTATAGAATAAATTTCCCACACGGCGCGATGCGCCGAAAATTTCATAATTTTCTACCATAAGATGCAATTTTCTAATCTTTCTGTGCATTATCTCCCCTGCCAAAATTTTTTCAAGGTCAACGGTGGAAGGGACGGCCGCCCCATGGCCCTGTGTGTATACGTAGTTGTGCTGCATTAATGCAATCATCAAATTGTGATTCCTAAAGTTGAAGCGGTTTTTTATGAAAATTTTATAGCCTTTAGTCTTTATCTTCTATTTCGTAGGATGGACAGATTTTAGGTAATAAAATTCCGAAGTTCATACCGACACACGGTCCAAAGTTCTGGGAGGAAGGTAAACCGAGTTTTTTTGGGTGGGGGGAGGGGTGAATGATTAATTTTATGGCTAATCATGGCGCTAAAATGATGAATTATGTTGATTTTTTCGATATTTTTGTCGTTCCTTACTCTCTTCTCCTAACGCTAAAAAAGGCTTTAATTCGTTGTTTTACTCTTCTCGAATATTCGGGATTAAGTTTGCATGAAAACAAATGATTATAAGAACGATGGAATAACTTAGACTATCAAATATGCACAGAATAATGGGCAAAAAGTGTCTGAATGAATGAATGGACAGAGTATTACTCGAAA
Source organism: Mermis nigrescens (assembly GCA_036768485.1). Taxonomy (NCBI): domain Eukaryota; kingdom Metazoa; phylum Nematoda; class Enoplea; order Mermithida; family Mermithidae; genus Mermis; species Mermis nigrescens. Next base: position 388,610 of record JAVLUZ010000613.1, on the reverse strand, counting down.
AATACTTCAAATTATACTGATGGGCATCGTTTGGCGTTGTTCCATATCTCCAATAAAAGGTTTCGGTCCGAAAATGGCCTGCTGAGGGGGTATGCCTTCTAAAAGTCCTGGTAGGGGGATACTTCCCCATACCTCTAGTGTGAATGTGTGCCGAAGTTGACGAATTTGAATAACTCTGACTTTCGTTAATTGATTTAAATAAAATTTGTTGTTGGTTATAAAAACCCATAACCGTGAATTCATAATTCTTGTCTCATTTACAGTGTCGTATTAAGTTCTTTGCAGAATATTGAGTTGGGTCAGCAGAACTATACTTAATACGTACATCGTATGTGCATATGTGCTATAATTCGAAGAAGTTAGCTTACGCTCCATATCTTATTATGATTAACAAATACTTTTGCATAAAACGTGAAGCAAGTAAAATGGACGCAAAAACCGAGTTTTTCACCTCTATTCTAACTTATGGGCAAAACCTTGAGTTTCTAGGTCTTTTTACTTTGCTCCAAATCACTAAAATATGCAATAATTTGCTTCACGATTCTGGGCTCGTTTGAAGAAATGTATCTAAGATTTTTTACTCGAAATCTTTTATATATTTTCTACCAAAAATACGATTCTTATTATAGCTACTTATATCCCGTCCATGTATTGAAATAATGATGTATTTCAATTATTTTATTATTTCCAATCCGTAAATGCTATACAAATGCAACTGTGACTGAAAGTTATAACTCGACATCATTTAACAATGATTGTTCTTAGGTGCCAATTCGTTGGCATGACTGATTGAACTAAATCACATGCACACTGGGAGGAGAATTTTGGGGTATCCCCCTACCAAAAAAGTACACCCCCTCAGGCCATTTTGGACCAAAAATTATTGATTGAACCATGGGCGTACACAGAGGGCGGGGCGGCCTCACCCCCCCCCTTGGCCTAAGAATAATTCCAAAAAGATGGGAGAATGCATGGAAAATAAAGAAATATTTCAACTTTTTATCGAAAAATCGAAAAATTTCATGATTTTCGGCGCTTCGCGCCGTAGAATCGTTATTTTCTCTAATGCAGCCAAAAAAACGTTATTTTCCATAGCTCATTGATTTTTTTCGTAAAGTTTGAATTTTATGAGCTTAATGGATAGAGCATGTCCATATCCTTAAATATAGCGTCGCCAATTTCGGACCGCTCCCCCAACTTCCCTCAAAAAATCCTGCGTACGCCCCTGGATTGAACCACGAAAAAGCGTAAAACGACGTCTGATAGCATAATTTCAATTATTTTTCTACATTAAACTTATAAATTCTGTCATTCAGGCCTTTTTCTTTCATTATTTTGTATATGTTCCACGTCAGAGGTCATTCCGTCGTCCTTACTCTTACTTGTTTTCATTCAAATTTAATCACAAATATTCATGAAGAATATGTAAAATGCAACAAGTTACATAAGTATCAAAATTTGACATTAAATAACAAAAATTACTCATTCTCTCTCCCTCCCTCCAGGAAACTCGGTCTACCTCCTCCCAGATCTTTTGACCGTGTGCATCATACATGCACACGGTCAAAAGTTCTGGGAGGGGGTAACCGAGTTCCGGGGCGTAAATGAATACTTATTTTGTTATTCAATGTCAAATTTTGACACTCAATTCGTTTTATTTTATTCTTAACGAATTTTTGTGGTTAAATTTACATGAAAACTAGTAAAAATAGAGTGATGGAATGACCTGAAACATCAAATATATACGAAATAATGGAATGGAAGAAAAATGTCTGAATGAACTAATTGAACATTGTGCTGCTCCGAAAATAAGCATTTGTACTTAAAATTATACTTTTAGACGTCGTTTGACGCTTTTTCATGGTTCGAGCCAGGGGCGGATTTAGGGGGAGGGCGGATTGGCCAAAAATATTTGGCGAGATAAAAATGGATATGCTATTTTCAATGATTTTCGGCCGTCAGTGACCATAATTTCTCAAATTTTCCGGCGCTACGCGCCGGATGATACCTATTAATGACATTTATTTATTTTCTTGGCGACCTGGAAGCGCGGTTTTTTTGTATTCGGTATTCGGCAAAGATTTTTCCCGATGTACAAAGACTTTTCGGACCGTCTTTGTCCATGTACAAAGATTTTTAGGAAGACAAAAACTGCAAAAAAGGTCTGGAATTCGCAGAAATTTCCGGCGCTTCGCGCCGAAATGAGTAATTGTGTGTCCCATATATCTTTATAATAGCAGAAATCGCATTTTGAAATGAAAATTGTCAAATTTTTCGGCGCTTCGCGCCGTTTTAAGACGATTCTTAATGATTTTTGCCCTCATAAACCCAGGGGTCGAACAATTCTGTTCTTACCACACTAAAGTCGCTACCGTACTATATCATAGTACCCAAAAATTTGTGTGTGCAAAATGTACAAAGACTTTTAGGGACCATCTTTGTACATGTACAAATGTACCTCGTACAAAAAACACTGCCTGGAAGCCATTTCTGTTCATGTAGGTTTCAAAACAATTTTAAGAGCAGAAACAGCAATTTTTGCATAATATTCTTCTATTTTCAATCAAAAAGTTCGATGTTTTCGCATCAAATGCTATAAATACAGGAAATCAAACAGAAAATCATGCTTTTAGACGTCTATCCGCCTTACTTTCACAAATTTTCCGGCGCTTCGCGCCAGATTTTTGTTAAAGTCAGAGAAATGTAAGAATTTTTTTGCACAAAATTGTCTAAAATTTTAAAATTTTCAGAAAAATATTGCGTCAAAAGTGATTTTATGTAAAAGTATACAATGTAAAACACCGAAAAAACGCTACTTCGCGCGTTAAGGCAAATTTTTGGACCTATTTTAGACTGTTTTTGAAAAAGTTGGGATACCGCCCCTTAGGAAAATCCTAGATCCGCCACTGGTTCGAGCGATTGGTGTGGTCCCAAAACGGCCTGAGGTGGGTATGCCTTTCAAAAGTCCTGGTAGGGGGATACACATTTCATACCTCTCCCAGTGTGCATGTGTAGTGTGCGTGTATGCTAAATATGAATTCCACCAGTTCTGTGTTTCAAAAGAATTAAATGCGCTTATTTCGTTGACATCTACATATAAAGAAATAAAAGTGTGGCTTATGGATTTACCTCAGTTCCCGCTCATTACTTGAGCGTTGAGTTACTTATGTATTTTTTTAATCAACGCAGCAATTCGTATCCAAGGAGAATATTAAAATTTTCAGGCCCCGTAGCCGGAGCCAGCCTGGCCCCGCAGCTCTAGTACATACAAAATGTATTGACGTGAGCACTGTATTTACATACATATGTATGTACAGAGGGACCTTGTACAAAAATACTGTGAGGGTGTGGGCAATAATTTTATCAATTGACGTGTCCATCCTTGTTGTTTTGAAAATGCCTCGGTTTTTCAGATAAATCCTAGTCGGAACGAATCTTTCCTATCGAATGATCAGTTGTCTCAGTATTCGTTGAATCTTCTGCAGAAATTCCGTTCAGAAGAAGCCGAACAGCGTCGTGAGGAGGAATTTCTGAGGTCGCTGAGTCAGGTGGCAACTTTTGTTTTTACAGTTTTACATTTACGTGCTTAATAATGCATGTTTGAGATCGATTTGATTTTCATTTGCCTTTCGATTTATTTTTTTCTGTCAATTTTCAGTTTTGAATCATATGTAGTTGAACCATATAAGTATATTTTATTCTTTTCTATCAGATTGTCTTGGCATTCCTTAATTCTTCAAATGATTAAAATTTAGAAAAAACGTTACATTCATATGTATGCATGTACGTATATGCACAGTTTTATATATGTGTACATACATAGGCGTATGCAGGATTTTTTAATGGGGGCGGTCCGAAAATTTGCGACCCTATCTATATTTTGGGATATGTGCGGCGGTAGACAAAATAAAACGCGTTTTCTGACGTCTCCAAACATGCTCTTTCCATTAAGCTCATAAGAATTCAAACTATTCGAGAAAATTTTATTTTCTCTTGATAGTCTATGAAAAATGTCTCTATTTTCGCCGCGCTTGCGGCAAACGTATGGAGCGCCGAAACTTTTGAGATTTTTCAATGAAAAGATGTCAATTTTCATCATTTTCTTCGCATTATCATACCTTTCTAAAATATTTTTGGGCTAAGGGGGGCGGCTGCCCCTGCGCACCTCCATGTGTATCGATCGAACTTAATTTGTCTTTTCAACTCCATAAATGTCATGGTATATAAAGAAACGAAATTTTATTTTAGAATAGGTATATTATGAATATTCCATCGAAAGAAGTGTCTGCTTTCATGCATGTTTCGTGCAGGTGTATACTTTAATTCGTATAATAAATGATGAAGAATAATAACCGCCAAATTTAATAGGAAGTTCATTTTTCGTGGGAAATTAAAAACTAAAAATCTCATGCTTTAAAAGGATGAATCTGAAAGCGCTTTTTTACTCAATTATGCCAATTTGGAAATTGTATTTTGTGCAGTGTTCCGTAAAATAAACTTTAAAAATGTTTCACTAGTGAAAAACTTACCAGCATGAAAACTTCGTTCGAGTAGCGCAGTCCTAAGCATAGAGGTTTTGGCGAATCGTGCACACTTAAAAAGTTCGCAATTAAATAACGGTAATGAAGAGTCTCGCATTTTTCGTGCGATTCTTAGTACAAATTCCTATTCGTGCACGAAGTTATTGCAGCTGTATCAAATTCTCGTCGAATCTACATCATTATTGTTTTTTTTAAATTGGCATAATTTTCCAGTATACCGTTTATTACTATCACCCGGAAACTGAGGCTTTGATAAAGAATGAAGTGCAAATACCGAAAACTGCTACAATGGGACAATTCGTGGACAAATGTTACGAGCAGTTTGCATTGAATCTGTGGGGTATTGCTAAAGATCGTTGTCGCTTGGTTAGATTCACTTCCCGAGAATCCATTGAGTCTTCTTACGACCCTGATCCTCATAAGTAAATTATAAGAGTTTTTCACTGTAGTTATACATAGCAGTGTGGGTTCGTCTTGTTCTACATAATATGTACATATTAGGGATGTGCCGGTTAACCGGAACCGGAATCGGCTGGAACCGACCATTTTTTTGGAACCGGAACCGGAGAACCGATTTTTTGATTTCCCAAGAACCGGAACCGATTTTTTGATTTTCTAAGAACCGGAACCGGAACCGATCTTTTTTGGAGTCGGTTATCGGTTCTTTAAAAGTGGAGTTAAAAATCGAACTTCATAAAATTTAGTGAAGACATGAAGCAGCAATTCAATCTTTTATTACCCAAATGTTTACAGATTAAAACTTAGCATGCAAATTTTGTTTCGGGTAAATTATATTTTAAAAATAACAGTCGTTCTGATTTCTTGCCATGTAGCCTGTTTCTGAGAGTGTCGTAAATGATTCTAGCGCAACTGAACAGCTGTTCCGATGGAACACTTGTAGCTGGCGCTGCAAGCAGGGGCGGATTCAATAGGGGGCGGGGGGCGGCCGCCTCCCATTGGCTAGAAATATTGGCGAGATAAAGAATGGATATGCAATTTGCAATGATTTTTGGCCGTCAGTGACCATAATTTCTCAAATTTTTCCGGCGCTACGCGCCGGATGATACCTATTAATGACATTTATTTACTTTCTTGGCGACCTGGAAGCCATTTTCTGTTCATGTAGGTTTCAGAAGCAGCAGAAACATCCACTTTTGCATAGTTTTCTTCTATTTTCAATTAAAAATTTCGATCTTTCGCATCAAATGCTATAAATGCAGGAAATCAAGCTGTAAATTATGCTTCTAGACGTCCATCCACCTTAATTTGACAAATTTTCCGGCGCTTTGCGCCACGGTCAAAGATTTTTTCGATGTACAAAGACTTTTCGGGACCGTCTTTGTACATGTACAAAGATTTTTGGAGAAACAAAAATTACAAAAAAAGGTTCGAAATTCGCAGAAATTTACGGCGCTTCGCGTTGAAATGAGTGATTGTATGTTCTATTTATCTTTATAATGGCAGAAATTGCATTTCGACAGGAAAAATGTCAAATTTTTCGGCGTTTCGCGCCGTTTTAAAAGGATTCTTAGTGATTTTTGCCCTTAGAGACCCATAAATTAGCTAAAATACACTACCAATAGTCGGACAACTCTGTTTTAACCACACTAAAATCGCCACTGTACCATATTATAGTACCCGTAAGTTTGCGTGTACACAATGTATAAAGACTTTTGGGGATCATCTTTGTGCATGTACAAACGGACCTTGTACAAAAAAATACTGCTTCGCGCCAGATTTTTGTAAAAGTCAAAGAATTTTAGTGATTTTTTTCGCACAAAGTTGTCGAAAATTTTAAAATTTTAAGAAAAAATATTGCGTCAAAAGTGATTTTATGTAAAAGTATACATTGTAAAACACCAAAAAACGCTGTTTCGCGCGTTAAGGGCAAATTTCTGGACCTATTTTTGACTGTTTTTGGAAAAATTGGGATACCGCCCCCTTAGGAAAATCCTAGATCCGCCATTGGCTGCAAGATACTGCTTAGCTATAGACGCGAGAATCGGCAAATTCTTCGACTTCTCTTTCCACCATTGCAACAGATCTTCGTCGTGAATTAAGCATTTCGATTTAGTATAAGCCTCCAGTTAAGAAACACATAGATAATATTCAGTGATTTATAAGTAAATTGTCAAGTAGACATAAAACTTGTTTGAACGTGCAGTTGCCAGATTGAAACGACTTCCTGAATAATTTATCTTTCGATTACATCGTCATACGTTCCGGTGAAGTCAGGCTATCAATAGCGTACATACTTTAACACAGGAACCGAGAACCGGAACCGGAACCGACGGTTCTCTAGTTGAAGAACCGGAACCGGAACCGACGGTTCCAACTTACGCAAGAACCGAAACCGGAACCGAAGTTCTCGTTTTCCAAGAACCGGAACCGGAACCGATTTTTGAAAAACCTGGAACCGGAACATCCCTAGTACATATGTAAGTGTTATACAGACGATCAATCAACATTTTTTTACGATTATCTGGTCACTTTATGCATCCATATTCTGAAGAGCGTATGCAAACTGTTCTTTGTGACAAGTCAAGGAGGTATGTGGTACACTACTCGCCACGAATGTTTACGCGCCGCATTTTTGAGCATCTTCAGCTATTGACTGCATTATACCTCACTTTTAACAATAAAAGGCAAGGTATACTCGTAGAAGTTCATCGATCCATCTGGGGAGTTTCAACTTGGGTTATTTGGACACGATTCCGGGCATTTCTGGGTAAGCATGACAAAAATTATCAATGTGGAAAATTTTAACTCTATTACTGCTTTTATGTATCCTAAAAAATGAGCAGAAAATGTTCCATAAGCTCAAAATCGCCTGACAGTAGCTATCTATCTGACTAACCCCTCTGCTAAGGTATGTAATATATGTAGCTCTTATTTCTACGTTCATGTACATATGACTGCACTCACTGATTTTTGAAGTTCGACCCCTGACTGGCGTTTGATAAATTAATAAATACATAGCTAGGTTAACATACATGATCTGGTGGATTTTCACCCACCCCACCCTTTTCCCTAGAACAAAAATTTTACCCCTCCCCTCCCCCAGAAAATTTTTCAACTCCCCCATAATTCGCGATTTTTCGAAAGTTTCCGAAAATTTGCTAAAAATTCCTAGAAAAGTGCTTTTGAAAGCGTTTTTAGCTATCTATTCGCTTAAAGGTGTCCAATGTTCGGTGCTTCGCGCCATATACTCATGTTTTAACTATATTTTGTCCAATTTATTCCGGTTTTTGATTTTTTTCGAAATTTCTTTCGTGTTTTTATGCTCTAGGAAGATAGAGCATCGCCAGAAACGCCGAAAAATGATGCTTTTGACGCATATCCACTGTTTTTTGACCGAAATAGGCTCTTTAAAATTTCACTCCGTCTCCCAGAATTTCCATGCTATGCATGTCTGGATAGGTACATATATAAATGCCTTGCGTAATTATGCGCATTGCACTAGGAACTTACATACGTTCATGTAATGAGTCCAAATTAAATTGCTTCATGTGAATATTCAACAGATTTTTTACAGAAAGTGTTTTTATCGTTAGGCGAAAATCGTGGTGTTTTTATTCGATTTCTATAGGTAATGCTTAATCGGAAGCAGTGTCTTGCTTTCATCATTACCTATTCCTCTAAATGTACTTTGCGAGTTAAAAAACTGTTGCAGTATTACTCAAAATGTTTGAGATAAATTCTGAAATTGTCATTTTCCCGTAAATTGCGCATATCTTCATTCCTTACCCTTTATAAATGATGTACTGATGCCACTTATGGATTTTGGAAATTTTCTCATTAACGGCTTAGACTGAAAAACAACGCGGAACATGGGGCCTATTATCCGTCGGATAAGTGAATCGGGTTTTGCGTTCATCTGCTTTTCTCTTATCTTCTTGACATACATGCACACAGCATGGGAACTTCTGAAGGGGGGCTGAAATTCTAAAGTGCCATTTTTTGGTCCAAAAAGGGTAGGTACGCGTCTAAAACATCGTTTTTCAGCGTTTCTGACGATGCTCTATCTTTCTAGAGCATAAAAACGTTAAAACTCGCAACAAATTGAACAACATACAGTCAAAACACTGAGTATAATGGCGCAAAGCGCCGAAAATTTGGCACTTTTGAGCAAATAGATAGCTGAAAACGCTTGAAAACACATTTTCTGCGAATTTTTAGAAAATTTTTGGGAACTTTCGAAAAATTGCGAATCCTGTAGAGTGAAAAAATATCTGCTGGAGTGGAAATTATCTTGGGGATGAACCCCCTCAGATTATGTATGCTTGTTGTTTAAAACATTTATATTTTCCTTCTATAAATTTTTTCTAATCCAAGGACCGTTCAACAAGTTATTCAATATTTGTATTGCGATCTTTTGCTGGAAATTCGGCCGCCTCATCTGGATCATTTCCGCGAGTACCGTTCGCAAGGCCACACGGCTCATGTGCACCCGGTAGAAATGAGTGAGCCAGGCAAAGGGTCGGTGGGCAAGCATTTTATTTTTCATGTCGATCCCGACTGCACAGTTGGCGACTTTAAACGATCTTTGTGCGAGGTAAATACGCCATTTCGACAACACTTATTTAATTTAGGTTTTGATGGTTTAAATTCAAAATTGGCACTGAATGTATCCTATTGTTTATGTAATTCTTGTCTTAACGACTGCATATGTATATACGGAGCGGCCCGTGGAAAAGGGTACATAAAGTTTTGGGGATAACTATAGCTGAACTAGCAAAGAAAAATGCTCCAATGGAACAAAAAAGACGAATATACTTGGAATAGTGGATTATTAAAGATGTAATAGGAGAGGACTAGGAAAAAGCTATCTATGTATGTGCCTAAAGTCACAAAATCTGCTAAAATCGGACTTTGTCTGAGCAACGCAAAAAATCGAAGTATATTCTGCGGCCTGTAGATTGAAATAAAGTATTGAACCAAAAAACGATTGGAAAAGCAGCAACTCAGCTATGCAGTAACTATGGGAAATTGGATGGAGTAAACTAGGAGAGACTTTGCAAGCCGATTTGATGAAATAGCAAAGATCGATGCATTCGAGCAGGCACATAGCTGGCCCTCCTATTTTGGGGGGACCAACACCAATTTTGGGGTCTAAGCCAGAAATAGCACAAAATAACGTGTGGAAAAAACCTATTTTTCCGTTTTTCCTGAATTTTGGGGGGTTCGGACCCCCCATCCCTCCCCCACAGCTACGTGCCTGCATTCAAGACAATCAAAGAAATTGTTGGTTTAAAGCAGTAGGAAACGCGTAAGCTTACGTGGAACAGACTACATGTAGATACACTTGAATGCCAGTAACGATTGTGTGCACTAATCAATTGACGACAGGTTAACTTGCTTTATTGCATTTAAAAAAATTTTTCGAAACACATTTTCTGCGAAAGATTCATAATTTTTTTATAAAAATATAAATATTATATTTTTTATACATAGCACGTGATCGTCCTATTCTCAACAATAATGTTTCATCATATCCTCTAACTTTGTTTTAATTTATTAAAATCTCACCTTTTTCATTTTCTTATACTTTAAAATCTTTTATAATTCTCTTCATAATTTAATGGTATGTTTAAACTTTTAGTTTCTCTTGGTTTACAACTCTCGCTTAGCAAGCTCATTTTTCAAAAATAAAACACCTTTAAATACAATTTTAGGTAGTTTTCTATGAGTGACGATACGAAGCAAGACAGCGTTGCAACTTGCAAGCAATTTACAAAAAGTAAACATTTTAGATCATGTTTATACACTCATGTGAAGCATTGAAAATTATTTAAAGAAGTTTACACTTTTTCAGAGGCCGCAGAATATACTTCGATTTTTTGCGTTGCTTAGAGGAATTCTGATTTTTAGCAGAGTTTGCGACTCTAGGCGTATACAGAGGTAGCTTTTTCCTAGTCCCCTCCTTTTATGTACATCCTTTATTAATCCACTATTCCAAGTATATTCGTCTTTTTTGTTCCATCGGATCATTTTCCTTTGCTTTTACCCTCACTTTAAATTACCATGATTTGAGTAAATCAGTCAGTAAATACATACGGTAACATGCCACAATAATGACAGCAGTCCAAGAACGCGGAAAACAATATTGTTCTGAACATCAGCATTATCTGTTTTAAACAAGACAACCTTGCCTTATTTCAACAAATCAAAAATACTTACGCTCAGATTCGTAATCCCGACGCTACATGGAACATTTTGAAAAAGATTAGCTTCTGCAACGCTAACATACATATTTTGAAATAATTCACGTTTTGCAACGCTCTGGGAAGTAAAATAAATTTGTAGTGTAAACTACACATCAAGAATAAATCAATAGTGCAAACTTCATATAACTACTGGGTGCAGAGAAAACTAAAAGTCAGATTTATAATGCTGATGTTACGTAGAACGTTTTGAAAAATAATTAAGCTTCCGCAAGGCTCTAAAACTAAAGTTAATTTGCAGTGTAAACATTATACAACCACAGAGTGTAAAGAATATTTAAGTCGTATTCGTAATTCTGATATTACTATCAACATTTATGAAAAAATTTAGTCTCCTTAATGGCCTAAAGACAAATAAATATTATATGTAAATCACTTTACACTACTTTTGAGTGTAAACAAACGCGCCCGATTGGCGTATCACGTTTGATTCCTGGTACATTTTTAGACTTGAGATCATGTTAAGACTTATAGCTGGAGAAGTTGGCAGAAAAAACAAGACAGAAACACGTTTAATACTCTCAATTTTTGACTTTACACTTCCCGAAAAAATAGCTTGATGTAAATAGCGCAATTTGTTGTGACGTGTACCCCTTAGAAAGTACTTTATTTTTATTCTATTCGACCTATTTCGACTTCTAAACGGAGAAAGCTGCGAACAAAAAACGGACCAAAACGTATTTTCCACCATCCACCACATTGTAAACTTTAAAAATCTGAACCCAACTCCCAATCAAGTATAAAGAAATTAGGTTTGGACTAGTTTGTAGGCTTTGAATCATAGTATGTTTGTATGCGGGAAACTTTTGTTCCGCAAAATATTTAAGATATTTACCAATCAAAGTAAGGAAAAAATGTGGTTTTTCGATTATTTCACACTCCTGACACCTGATTTTGAACTTTATACTCCCATAAATAACTTAATATTGCGTTTTCCCAAACGCGGTTTGCTGCGACGTGTAGCCTTTAGAAGATACCATTTCTATTTTATTCAATTTATCCCGATGTATATGAGGAAACGCTAGCAGAGAAATCTTAGACAAAATCCGGTTTCTACACCATCCACAAGAGCGTGTTTAAACCCCTACAGTGGATCGGCTCACTGGAGGCGTGACGTTCATCACTCGCTCAGAATCATAATGGAAGGTGCGCACGGCGCAATTACGTCCACCATGTGCGCGCGTCGCTTCCTTCTTGTTGGTGCTATTAATTGCTAAGGCGTGCCGTCCGCATCGCCAGATTAACGGGATGATGGAGGTTAATGGCGCTGAATAGCAAAAAGAGATGATGGCGCATGATGGACGTAACGCGGTGCTCGCGACGCACCATCCATTATAATTCTGAGGAGTGATGGCGCGTCATCTTTCATGGCGACCACTGTAGGTCTTACTCCGGTATCGAGTGTACAAAAGTTTACTGGTAGGCCGAAAGTAGCCCTTGAATTGCAGTACATTTCTGTTGGAACAAATGTTTTTGAAATCATAACCGGAGATGTTGGCAGACTAGATACAGGCTGAAATGTGTCTTTTCACCCTCAGATTCTTTACACTCTCTATACTGTCACTCTAGAAACGACTCAATATTCAGAAAAATGAAAAATGCCATCGAGCTTAATGAATTTTCTACATTTTAAGAAAACCAGACGACACAGAATTCAAAACTGAGTTTGATAAGTTGTGTCGCTAACCAAAAAATTAAAAAACTATATGTTATAACGTTACAGTAAAACTTTACACGTTCTTTTCACACCGGGTAGAAGTGTAAAAATAAAATTAAAAAATGACGGCATCAAATTTTTTCGCAATCCATTTTTTCAAGAAAAGCGCACAGTACAGAAGTGTCCCGTTATAGCTGTAGGGGGTAGTCACTTTCTAGGGGGGCTAACGCGCTACCTTTGATTATACATATTGCAAACTTGTTAAAGTTTTTTGAAAGAACAAATACAGAGCACTAAAATTGCAAAGTTTCATTGAAGTTCCTTTGTATAATTCAGTTTTTAATCTACACCTTTGTAAACTTCGCTTTTTAGTTAGTTACAACAAAAAAGTTTATTGCGACGTATTTTTGTAAACCCATTTTTTTCTTGAATTCAAATACAATAAAAGGTTAACATCATGAAAAACCTCAAAACTGAATTGAGGCGAACAATAAACTTCAGTATCCTGTAATTAAGCAGATTAAACAATAGAGTAAAGGTGCTTCAATAGCTTTCTAACCGTAAAAGGTTTTTATCGACGTTTCAAGCATAGATTTACTAATCATCTTTTCACTTTGAATTACTGACTTTTTTGTTGCAACTTACTAAAAAGTGATATTTACAAAAGCGTAAGCCAAAAACTGTATGACAAAGCCAACTTAATGAAACTTTGGTGCTCTATATTTGTGCTTTCTAAAAACGTTTACAGGTTTGCAATATATTTGTAATACAGTCAGGGGCGTACGCAGGAGTTTTTAAGGGGGCGGTCCGAAATTGGTGATACTATATTTCGGAAACCGTTCGCCGGGGCACTAAATAAGGTGCATTTTCTGACGTTTCCGAACTTGCTCTATCCGTTAAGCTCATAAATGTCAAAGTTTTCGAGAAAAATTCAATTTCTCTCGATAAGCTATGAAAAATGACGTTGTTTCTGGCCGCGCTTGGGCCTAGATTAACGGAAATTAGGATTCTATGGCGCCGCCAAAAATTTTCGGAAATTTCGATGAAAAGATGCCAATTTCCATCATTTTTCATGCATTATCTTACCTAATCAAAATTATTTTTGGATTAAAGGGGGCGGTTGCCCCCTCCCGCCATTCCTGCGTACGCCCATGAATACAGATATAGCTAGATTAAAACTGTTTTTCTTTATTTTATCCCTTATACGTGTGATTTTCGCGGATATGTACGTCGCTTGACCGTTCCTATTTTAAAGTATAAGGGATGGAAGGATCGTAAGTTGTCGCTGATTCTGGAAGCTTCCAATTATTGCCTTAGAATTCTAAACGTGCCATCTAAGCGTTTATGTGAAGAGATTGGTCCATTGATGAACACCTTCGACGTTTATGTAGCCACGGAGCCCTTTGATCATGAATCGGTAAGTTTTGACCGAAATTTTTAGTTTTTTTATTTTGTTCAATTTATACACATATTATATATGTACATAAGATGATTCTTTGAAAATTTTATTCTTTTGAAGGAAAATTAGGTTTTTTAATATGTCTTGCCGGATCACTTCGCACAATTCTTCACGATTTTGGTTAAGAGTTGTAAATGTCTTGTTATTTTGAATGCAATTCACTTCGTCAGCCGAATCATTACATGCATCAACTGTGTGCATGCTCATATGCTTTAATGTGTGATCTTAAATTTTAAAGTTAATTCATTTGTCTCATACCAAAAAATTACCTAATGCATGTAATGTACATATCGGCATGCTATCGTGCATGTTCTTGAGGGGTTGGTGGTTTTGACTTGTCCCGAGAACGGTTACTAACTCCCGCAAAATGCCTGCGACCCTCAGGATGATCGATTTTTCGAGAAAATTGTAAAAAGTGTCTTTGTACGCGTTTTTACCTAATTGTTGGCTCAAAAGTCTCAAATTTTCGGTTGACTTTTATTTTGTCCAATTTACTCGATTTTTTCTCTTTTTTTATGTTCTTGTCCCACAAAGAACGAGCATTGTCTGAACCGTCAAAAACGGTGTTTTCGACATGTATGTACCATATATGCACTTAGGGAGGGGTGAGAGGGAGCTTCAACTCCCCTCCCCTGCCCGCTGAAGGTTCAAAAAATTAAATACTGTCAAGCAATTTAAGCTAAAAATAGTGAACTTTCAAACGATTTTGACTGTAAAATTGCCGAACATTCAATTGACTGCAGTACAAATCCTGAACCCCTCCCTGACAGTGTCTTTTTTGTACTCGGTAAAGATTTTTCCCGATGTACAAAGACTTGGGGACCAATTTTGTACATATAAAAAGATTTTTGGGAAGACAAAAATTGCAAAAAAGGTCTAAAATTCGCAAAAATATCGGCGCTTTGCGCTGAAATGAATAATTGTGTTTTATATATCTTTATAATGGCATAAATTGTATTTTGAAATGGAAAAATGTCAAACTTTTCGGCTCTTCGCGTCGTTTTAAGACGATTCTTAGTGATTTTTGCTCTTATAGATCCAAAAATTAGCTGAAATACATTACCAAAAGTCGAACGACTCTGTTTTCACCACACTAAAATCGCTACTGTACCATATTATAGTACCCAAAAATTTGTGTGTAGAAAAAGTACAAAGACTTTTGGGGACCATCTTTATGTACAAACGGACCTTGTACAACACTGCTCCCTGATCCCACTCCCTGGCCAGCCTGAACTTGTGCATTTATAGTGTGCACCAATCGTTTTTAGCCTAAAAAAGGCACTTAAAAATTTTTAGGATTGATCCCCCAGAATTCCCTTGCTGTACATATGTGCTTGCTATTACAGACAGACTATCGAACAACAATAGCAGATGAAGACGACGACAATAATAATTCGCCGTTACTTAACATCATCGAAGCGCATAAGAATCGCGTTTCGTTCAAAGTTTATATGCCGACTGCCGAAGAATGTGCGGAACAGTTTGCAGGCTGCAGCGGCCTTGCTTCCGCCGACGTCGAATCGGTCGACGATGACGGCTACGACGATGCCGTTGAAGACGACAAAGCTATCGAGGGCGATGAAGAAAGTAAAATAATTAATTTTTTCATTTAAAACTGTTTATACTTTATTTTATTTATTTAATTAACAGTTTTTTAATGCAATAAAAAAGGTAGATTCGATAGGCTCAATTCTGTAGTACGGGTGTTCGCAAAATATTTAGCAGCAAGGCCGTCGGGATCAGAAGAGGGATAAATTAGCGAACTCGAATTACAATGTACCAGGCACATATCTCTGGGTTAAATAAGGGGGTTCGGACCCCCCAAAATTCAGAAAAATCGGAAAAATAGGACTTTTTAAACGTTATTTCATGCCAGTTATGTCCTTTTTGGGCTTAGTCCCCCCAAACAAAATTGGTGTTGCTTCCTCAAATACGACGGCCAGCTACATGCCTGCAATGTACAGTCAGCAAGCCCGTATCCTGGATTTAATTCAGGTAGGGCTGAAATTTTGAGGTCAAATATCTCTAAAACCATTAGGAAATGAGCCAAGATAAGGGCATTTTTGAGCGTATCTCGGCGAGCTCTGTACAATGGTGAAGAAAAATTTCAAAAATCAAATGATTTTACTTTATATCATACTGAAATAAGAC
This sequence comes from Mermis nigrescens, assembly GCA_036768485.1. Taxonomy (NCBI): domain Eukaryota; kingdom Metazoa; phylum Nematoda; class Enoplea; order Mermithida; family Mermithidae; genus Mermis; species Mermis nigrescens. Next base: position 372,578 of record JAVLUZ010000613.1, on the reverse strand, counting down.
AAATCTAATATTTAAACTAGGTGTTAGGGATGTGCTGGTTAACCGGAACCGGAACTGGCTGGAACCGACCATTTTTTGGAACCGAGAACTGATTTTTTGATTTCCCAAGAACCGGAACCGATTTCTTGATTATCTGAGAACCGGAACCGATCTTTTTTGGAGTAGGTTATCGGTTTTTTTAAAAGTAGAGTTGAAAATCGAACCCCATAAAATTTAGTGAAGACATGAAGCATCGATTCAATCTTTTATTACCCAAAAGTTTACAGATTAAAACTTAGTATGCAAATTGTGTTCCGGGTAAATAATATTTTAAAAATAACAGATTTCTGCTTTTTTCGCCGTGTAGCCTGTTTCTGAGAGGGTCGTAAATGATTCCAGCGCCACTGAAGAGCTGTTCCGTTGGAACGCTTGTAGCTGGCGCTGCAAGATACTGCTTAGCTATAGACGCGAGAATCGGCAAATTCTTCGACTTCTCTTTCCACCATTGCAGCGCATCTTCGTCGTGAATTAAGCGCTTCGATTTAATATAAGCCTCCAGTTCCTAAAAATATTACCTAAGCGCGTGGATGTACTTTTACACATACTATGCTAAACTTTAAGTTTATCAAGTATTATCGATAAAATGATATATTTACGTATTATTCATCATATATCGATATAGTGTTATAAATATTCTGTTGGAAGAAATGAGTTACTCGTTAATATGATTAAATCAATCTTGTTGCTTAATGATTAATATTATTCATGAATTAGTGTTTTCATTGCGCTTCCTGTGATTTTTGTATTTTAAATAGTAAATGCACAGTAAGTTGTATTCTGTGGTGATAACCATTGTTTGCCAGATTTGGTAGATTTATATAACGAAATCAACAATTGCAGTGAGATTCAATTTTGGAATATTATCTTTTTGGTTTATTTTTTCGTTTTTTTCAAAATGTTTTATTGTTTTTCGGAGAATCCCTCTTGATTCAACGCTCGCTTTTTTATTTCTCCTTTTCTATATCGCTTTCTTCGGATGTTTTTTTCTGATTCGCTTTCGCTGCTGCTCTTGCCAAAAAAATCGGACCATGACTTACAGCTGGGCTCTGAATTATCACGACTTAATTTTCGCTTTTTGTTCAGCGCTTGGTCCACAAGCTTAACGTCATTTGAGTCGGCTAGCTTTCCTGTAATTAAAAACAGGAAAAGTAAAGCAATTCTTGAGACATAATTGTGAGGATATGCAGGCACGTAAGTGGCCGTCCTATTTTGGGGGGACCAACACCAATTTTGTGGGTACTAAGCCCAAAAACGCTAAAAATGGCAGAAAATAACGTTTAAAAAGTCCTATTTTTTCCCATTTTTTCTGAATTATGGGGTCCGGACCCCCCATTCCTCCCACAGCTACGTGTTTGAGGATATGTCACCAAGCCAAGCACAGGGCCAAAAATTGCTAATATTTTGTGTGCAAAGATGTACAACGATTACTCCGAAAATCTTTGTACGAGCCTCAAAAGCTTTGTCCCGTACAAAAATAAAAAACAGTGTGTAGTGATATTATACATAAAAAATCTAAGTCTAGTATTAGCCTGCCTTTATGAAGTCTTTTCTTATAAATAAACAAATTTTATTACTTTTTCTACTGGTTGATGGCTCTTTGGATTCTTTTTCAATTCGATGCATATTCCGGTGAGTGCTTAGCTTCCAAGTGCTTTTTGAGGTTGCTAGTACTCGCGCCTCCATTTCTTGATAAGGTTGTGCTGAAAAATTGCACTTTGCGCGATTATCAGACGTTTTGCTAAAAATTCCACAGAATGCTTCCTTTGGACATTCTAAAAATAAGCTACTGAGCCTAAAAACTATTAAGGAGTAAATAACATATAAATATCACAGTTATCAAATCAAATGACGACGGCAGATGGTTTTAGGATAAAAAATACACCAATTTACGAATTCTAATAAGCAAAGAACGGTGGAAACATAGTGTTCAACTGAATGAAAGATTGTACAGACAAAGCCGGGCATGGTATAATATTTTATTCAAGAAACATAGATAATATTCAGTGATTTATAAATAAATTGTCAACTAGACGCAAAACTTGTTTGAACGTGCAGTTGCCAGATTGAAACGTGTTCCTGAATAATTTATCTTTCGATCATATGGTCATATGTTCCCGTGAAGTCAGGCTATCAAGAGCGTACATACTTCAACACAGGAACCGAGAACCGAAACCGACGGTTCTCTAGTTTAAGAACCGGAACCGACGGTTCTCTAGTTGAAGAATCGGAACCGGAACCGGCGGTTCCAACTTACGCAAGAACCGGAACCGAATTTTTTGAAAAACCTGAAACCGGAACATCCCTACTAGGTACATATCCGTGCAATTGATTTCACATCATTCAATCGACAAACAATTTCTTAATCTGCAAGAACGTGGTGAAGTTTCACTTAAGCTGACTAAGCTGCTGCTATTTTACTTTAAATAAAGCAGAAGTCGTTTTTTCCAACTTTTTGTAGATTTTACGCCTAAAACAAGGTATCTTTACAACAGTGTAATTCTCTCACACATGCACACTGGGGGTATGGGGGTATCCCTTTACTAGGCCTTTTAGAAGACATACCCCCAAGCCGTTTTGGACCGAAACCGATTGCTAGAACCATGAAAAAAGCGTCAAATGACGTCTAACAGTGTAATTTCGAGTACATATACTTATTTTTCGAGCAATAGACTTTTCAATTCATTCTTTCAGACACTTTTGTTTATCGTTTTGTATATATTTGATGCAACAGATCATTCCATTGCCTTTATTGTTATTATTTTCATGCAAATTTAACCATAAATATTCAGAAAAATCAAATATGGCTAATAAAGTACGAAAATTTGACACTAAATAAATAGGTAAAAGGATTTCTCATTTACACCCCCTTCCCCCATTACCCTCCTCCCAGAGCATTTGACCTTGTGCATGTATGAATTCTCTGATAGAATGATATAATTAAGTGCGTTTTTTATATGAAACTAAACTTAACTGTTTACTACTCTGTTTATTTTTACTTTGATTGCTTTTGCCTGTATGACACGGCTGCACCTTTTTCATGGCTTGTTGCATTCATACATCAAGGTTTTTTCTGCTAGCAGTTGCCAAAACGTGCAACCTTTGATTAAAACGCAATTATTTCGCACCAACCTAAAATATCAGCAAAGCAAATTAAGCGAGTGATAGACAATTGAGAGGGCTTTAAAATAAAAGAATTTGCATTTTACTGTCTTAAAATACGATAACGTTATGTAGATATAAAGGTAAATAATGCTTCTGACGGATGCGTTCATGACCCAAAAACGACTTCCACATTATTCACTGTAAATCAATAGCAGCTTAACCAGCACAAATAAAACTTTGATGCATAGGCTTTTAAACAAAGCGAACTGCGTTCATTTCTTCAATTATTAAAGAAGTTATAAGTTAAATCAAATTAATTTAATTAATTACTTAAATTTAATTAATTAATACTTCAATTGAATTAATCAATTGTTTTTTAAATAAGGCAATGGTGATGCCGAATCGACGACAGCAGTTGCTGCCGTCGTCGAATCGCCTTTGGCGCCGCCGCCACCGTCGTACGCGACGGCTTCTGGCGGCGGCTGCGGCCGCTTTACGTCGGCTAATCGACGCAGTGGTGCGTCGGCGACTCGCGACGACTCGCCGCCAGCAACGTCGCCGTCGTTCCCGGCGATGGCGTCGAAAACAACGATGACGTCATCGCTGACGTCAAAATGCTCTGCGGGCGAGACACCAGCGCCAAGCCGCAGTCCGTCGCCTCCCGTCGAAGAGGGTAATGCTTTAGTTCTATTCTGCTGTTCTTATCAGTATCGTGTGCAAAGCATAGATGCACAAGGTCAGAATCGGCAGGGCGAAGTAAATCCCTGAATTTCAAACCAGCAAGTTTGGTGTACACGATTTTTTTGCTATTCAAACGACAAAATGGTCAAATTAGCCTATAAAAACTTTTTCGTGGTAAGCCGCATTTTTTAGTCCGTTTTGACGCATTCTATCGCTTTTAACACTAAAAATATTGAAATTGATAAACTTTGAGCATTGTTTGACTAAAAGTCTAAGAACTTTTGACAGTACTAGTTTTGTCGTCAAAAGTAATGCAGAAAACGTTCCGTTAGCTCAAAATTGCCGGACCTGTCTGGCCAACCCTTCGGCGGGGATAATACCCCTCACCCCCTATATGCATGTATCATACATACCACATAATTTATTCATGTGTATATTTTTGTTGTTATTATATATAAGTACGCATGTATGTTTGCATGTACACATATAAGGCTTGAGAAGACGTCTTACTCCTGTGGATTTTGTCGAGAGGGGCGGTCCAAAATTGGTGACCCTATATTCCAAGATATGTTCGCCGGGGCACAAAATAAATGGCGATTTCTGACGTTTCCGAGCATGTTCTATCCATTAAGCTAATAAAATTCAAACTTATCAAAAAAGTTTTATTTTCTCTTAATACGCTATGAAAACCGGCATTTTTTGCTCGCGCTTGAGACAAACTTATGGAATATAATGATTCAACGACGCGAAGCGCCGAAAGTTTTGAGATTTTTCAATGAAAAGATGCCGGTTTCCGTGCATTACATATCTTACATTATTTTTTATTTATTATTTATTCATTATTTTTTTATTTCAACATTATTTCTGGGATAAGGGGAAGAAGTGGCCGCCCCCCGCACCCCCTGCGTACGCCCATACCTTCATACATATACATCATGCACTTTTCTTCAGAGGCCTAAAATTTTGACTATAATTCTACTTTTTCAGTAATTTAATCATATTGATTTCTATATGGAATAGGCAGGGATACGGTCAGTGTATTTCTGTATTGCTTTCAGCGATTAATTTGTTTATTATTTTTCATCAGCGTATCGCTGATATGAAATTCATAACCTTCTGATAATCTAAAATCCCGTAAGCTTTTCAACCGCTATGGAATAAAGCTTAGTTTCTTCTATAACTAAAGCATCGAAGTTTCTCGATTAAAACGCGTGTGTTCAGTCATTGTATAATATAATCCGTTTTGAAAAAAGCATGCTTGCGCACGTAAACGTCTGAATTTGAAGCATAGCCTTTGTGAAATTCATAGCAGGCTTTGGCGACTTCTAAGGCGATGACTTAAAATTGAGCTCGGTCCATGGCTAAATTTTCTACATGTTTTGTCCATTCATTGTCGTATCTTCTGCGGCTAAGGTTGAAAGAGACAAGGATAAATTGTTCTTCCTTTTTTATCTGCCGGCGAAGTTTGTTACGTACGCCGCCCATGGGGCTTTTCCATCCATCCTTGACCAGGAGGGGCGAAGAAGAGTTGTTGAGGTAGACGGTTATCTGCCATACGGAGCACGTGGCCGACATATTTTCAACGCCTCTTTACAACCAACATAGATATCGGTAATTCTGCGAGGCATACATATCTGCTTAATCTGGTCGTTGTATGAGCGGTAGTTGAGGTGTAGTATATTGCGAAGACATCTACGGTGGAAAACATCAAGTCTACGTTGATCTTCGCAGTTAGTGGACCAACACTCGGCACCTTACAGACAGGCACGGAGCTGGCCGTCTCATCTTGGGGGACCAACACCAATTTTGCGGGGACTAAGCCCAAAAAGGCCAAAAATAGCACAAGATAACGTTTAAAAAGTCCTATTTTTGTGAATTTCGGGGGGTCCGGACCCCTTCCCCATTCCCCTAGAGCTACGTGCCTGCATACAGAAGAGTTGGTATGACGCTTGCATTGTAAACTCGAAGTTTCGTCGCTATGGGCACATCCTGGTGGGTGACCACGTAGCACGGATTTGGAGCTTATTTGTCATCATAATCATAAAGAAGGTACTGGCTACTAGCTAGATATTACAAGAGGGCGCCATTGTTCCTTAAGGGAGGGGGTTTTCTCCGGCTGATCATTCAGTATGGGGAGCAATGCTGTATCGCTCAACCGGTGTAGGAGACATAATGACGACAGATGCTGCATTGACTCATACCTATATCTCTCATCCAACAAGGCCAGGTCCTTAGAAATCAATGATCCTATGGTTGCCGCATGGTGGATTCAGCCTGATACCGCTCTAAAACGCCATCTGAGAACGGGGTACTTGTTAGTCTGGCTTCTCAACAAGAACCTGCCTGGCTTGGGTGACCCTACTGGTAGCTACGCTATCGCCACTATATCTCCTTGTATCACGAAAGCTCGCAAGCCCCTTCACCGTTAAGGTTTGTACCAATAGAAGGGGCTTTGTGATACAATGAACGATAAGCTATCGTTGTATATGGTGACCCAAAAAAGGCTGCACTCCGACTTAGGCCGATATGAACATAAAACTTCAGGACCAGCTGCATTTGATAGATAAAAATGTATTATTTTAAACTGTGTTGAAAATTTTTCTAGATATCAAGGGTAAGGAGGCGCTACAGCGATTTAATTACACCATATTTGGATATTTAAGCAGCGATACTTGGTTCTATCATCAATTTGCTTCCTCTTTTGACGATATGTATTTTGGAGGTTTTCCGCTTTGTAGTATATGTATATTGTCAAAAAGGGATACCTATACTCGTGATAATGTGATACAATGCGGAAACTTTGGTAGTTGGACAATGTCAAAGTGCGGTGTAAACAAATGGCGGTAGCACGAACCGCTGGCAGCTGGCCAAAATGTTTTACGTTCTTTGAACGAAAACATATTTATCTAACTAATGCTGCTGGTCTTGAAATTATATGTCAGTAATTGCCTAAATTAGATGTAAGTTCGGGTGTAGCCTCTTTTTATTGACCACCCTGAGTATGATAAATAAGTTAAATTCTTAACGGAGATGTGATTGCAGGTGCCGGCGAATCTGTCGCCGCTGTTACTGTGGCAGCTGAGATCAATTCGCAGCGGTCGTTATCCATGGATGCTTCGACGCCATCACCGCGTGTTTCGCCGAGTTGCAGCTCTGGAGGCGAACCGGATGCGCCAACCGGTGCTGACGAATGCTCTGCTGTACTGGCCGCCGGTTTTCAGTGTATTTTATTCATTTTATTTTTTTGCACTGCGTACCTATATTGTTAATAATATTGTGTGATGTCAAACTGCTTACCTCATTGCCATCTCAGTTTTGTATTTGACTTTTTTGTACTACCCAGCAAGGACTTTCGGTCAATGAGAATACTTTTTCGGTTGTTTTTTGCTCAGAAACCTTTGGCCGATTGATTTCCTATAACACGTTTTCTCTTCTTGACGCTCCACTTTGCACTTTTTTGATAATAGTTTATTCGGATAAACGCAATACTAAAAATGTCATTGGGAAAGACAACACAATGATTTGGCCAAACGATAAGTCAGTTAGCATGACTTGATAACATACTTAACTTTGACGCCTATTACTTGCATTCATAATTGTGTCTTATTTTGTTTTATCATCATTTTTCTTTTATGTCTGTCTATCCAACACAATAAGCATATGCTGGTATGATACAAGTACGATTTGCGCATGTAAGGCTCCAGCCAGGCCTTGCCTTCGCACATACCATATATACACGGGCCCGCTCAGGTTTTCAGGGTCAAATGACTTCGCTGGGAGGAATCTGCTGGGTTTGTCATCATATGCAGAGCATGGTCGATTTTGGGGTGTGAAAAATTGGTTTGGGGAATATTCGCATCCGACATTTCGCCCCCGACTTTACGCCCCCGACATTTCGCCCCCAAGTACGTTTCGCCCCCGATCTTTTCGCCCCCAAACATTTCGCCTCTCGGATGTTTCGCCCCTCGGATGTTTCGCCCCCAAGTGAACTGTACAATAAACGGGAGTATGCATTATACATGGACAGCGTCAAAATTCGGGAGGACACAATGTCACCTTGTCTTCTTTTTTATTTTAATCTTTTTTGAAATAAACTAAAAATAATTTATATTTTTTATCATTTTTAATCTTGATGAGTTTTCAATATTTTCATTTCTCATTTTTAGATTTCTTTAAACAATTTTTTAACCATATTTTAACCATATTGCTGCTTCATTTTTTATTGTCAACAAGAAAACCAGAATTGTCAAATAAAAACAATGCTTTCAATTGCGAAGTAAAACGAAAATACTAAGATGAAGAATGCTGTCGAATAAAAACGTGAACAAGCTTAAATTCAAACCCAAATGGCATGAATGTCATCCGCCGTTCGTTTGGAGAATGCATAAATATAGTTTTCGTAGACTAGCTTCCTCTTTTCGAAATGACTGAATCCATTAAGCAAATCTTACACCAACTAACTGACTTACTGCCATTTGGTCCTCTATATAGTTTTTGAATGACCTACTTAACGTGTGGTCGCAAACGAAAGGTCCTGGGATGAAAATATTACTACAAAGATAATGTAATTGTTTAAGGTCAAGCCAAAATCTCCGCAAATCTTTATCAAATAAACAAAAAAATTACGTCTTTGCTTGCCGACCGGGAGAAATTATAATTAGGTACATAGAAAATGTGCTTACGAAGGTCAAGCGAATTCCTGGGAATGTAATGGCAAATAAAAAAATTAGGGCAAACAAAATTGCAGAGACAAGTTGATTGGTACAGTATAACGAGATATTTATTGGGGGCGAAACATCCGAGGGGCGAAATGTCTGGGGGCGAAAGTTCCGGCGGCGAAACATACCTGGGGGCGAAATGTTGGGGGGCGAAAAGTCGGGGGCGAAATGTCGGGGGCGAATCTTCCGGATGCCGAAAAATTTAGCTTTTAGGGCCAAAATGACCTCAAAAGCTGGTGTAAAATCTAAAATTGCGTCAAAACTACGTTACTCCACAGTTTCTTTTAAGTACTTTCGGAGAAAATTTTCGATTTTTATCTGTTTTCGGCCTTCTTTTCGCCTTATTTTTTTCAGGAAATTTTAAAAAATTTTGCAACGTTGGTCCGGTTTCGATTGCGGGTTTGCGACGTTGCTCAGCCGCCTAGGTCAGGTCAATTGACCTTGAATTGATCCTGTACCCATGTATAATATTGGTACATATGTAACATACATGTAACGGCTAAAAATTTTATATTTGAGGTTGTCTATCACTTTAGGGAGGTTTAGTTGTAGTTTTTGGCCAAAAATTGCGTAAAAGCGTTTGAAGATGGCTTTTTTGGCCAAAATTGCGTAAAAGCGTTTGAAGATGGCTTTTTTGGCCAAAAATTGCGTAAAAGCATCTGAAGATGGCTTAGAAATGGAAGTTTGCCCTCTCCCGTAAAAAAACGGAGGGTAAAACAATGTAAACTGGAGTGGAAAACGTTCAATTCGGGTTGTCGATTCCCTTCTAAAATGTATATCTTCGTCTCTGAATGGCCTCGATCGGCAGAAAAACACGAGTCTAGCATATTTCCAATATTAAAGGTCCCCGTAAGCACGTTTGTTACCTATTCAAAAAAACAGTTAAATTGTTACTTGTTTCAGTCTCATTCTGTCGACATCGGCTATGATGCGAAATGCGTGTCGCCGAAAGAAAGCTTAGCTGCTGTAGTCAGCCCGCGAAGCGCCGAATCTTTTGCAGACGCAGAAATAGACGACCAATTCGATGATTTCGAGTTACAGTACGAAGGATGCAGCGAAGAAAACCAGAGAGGTACGTACGCCAGGCACGTATCTCATGGGGGGGGTTCGGACCCCCAAAAATCGGGAAAATATAACTTTTTAAACGTTATTTTGTGCCATTTTTGGCCTTTGTGGGTTTAGTCCCCTTAAAATTGGTGTTGATCCCCCAAAATACAACGGCGAGTCACGTGCCTGACGTACGCACGTACGGCTTCCTTCCTTAATCGGACATTTTATGGTGTCCTCTCGCTGAAGATTTTCCAGTATGTGAGGCTATAAATAAGAACAGAATTTTACTTGTTCATATATTTTTTCGTAGGCACTTATAATGCACGATTCTTAATAAAATGGAATTTTATTTGAAGTAATTTCAACAATTTTACGAAGCTAGCTGATTTCAGCGAAATTCGCGCACAGCAGGATGCTAATCGGGCGGATTTGAGTTGCTCGCGAAAATTTGAAGCTTTTAAAAATATCACTCGGTGAATTTGTATCGCAAAATCGCTTTTACCGGCTTTGTTGAACCGGTATTATTGCCACTTATGTATTTCTAAGCAGAATTCTATTAAGAATTTTATTCGTTCTTCCGTAAGTTGTTTTTCGGGGTTTGTGCCAGTTCGCCCTTTTGTTGACGTGAATTCTTCGTCTTAAGCGGACTACCGTAATCGCGTTAGCTGGCGGAATGCGCTGCAATAAATAGATGAAAAATTGGTTTTTTTTTAATTGGGTGCACGAGTAAAGGAATCTCGATCTATGCAGGGGCGGATTTAAGAGTAGCGGGGTGCGGCCGCCCCCCCCCCCAATTATCCAAAAATACTTGGCGAGATGAAGAATAGATATGTAATTTGCGATGATTTTTGACCGTCAGTAAGCATAATTTCTCTAATTTTTCGGCGCTGCGCGCCGGATAATACCTATTAATGACATTTATTTACTTTCTCGGCGGCCTGAAAGCCATTTTTGCTCATAAAATACCTTTCAAAACAATTTCAACAGCATAAATAGGTATTTTAGCTTACTTTTCTTCTATTTTCAATCAAAAATTCGCTTCTAAACGTCCATTTGCCGAAATCTCACAAATTTTTCGGAGCTTTGCGCCAGATTTTCACCAAAGTAAAAAAATATTAATGATTTTTTTGTGCCCAAAATCGGCAAAAATTTCAAAATTTTTCGAATAAATATTGCGTCAAAAGTGATTTTAAGTAATAGTATACAATGCAAAACACCGAAAAAACGATGTTTCATGCGCTAAGGGCAACTTTTGGGACCTATTTTTTACTGTTGTTAGAAAAGTTAGGGTTTCGCCCCCCTTAGGAAAATCCTAGATCCGCCACTGGATCTGTGCGCTTGTTTTTGTTCTTGTGAACAATTTCTGTAGTTTTTGATCGACGTCATTGTCAAGTTCTGTTTTTTTAAGTTTGCCGCGTACAGTGTGACGGCCGCATGATGCTGAGCACTTTCAAGACAAAATTAGCTTCTTTCGTCGGTGTTAAGCCTGACCAATTCAAAGTGAGTTAGGAAAAACTACGGTTTTTATTTGTAAAAAACTGAATTATCCTAAAATGTTATGTGTTTGATTGACTTATGCTTACTTTTGCTTGTGTGAATCAATGGAAAAAATGGGCTTAACATGATTTTAATTCTCCAATGCCCTTTTTACCATAAAACTGTTCGACATTTTCGACCTTTGTGCCGATCGCATTATTTAATTCTTATAAAACTAAGCGCAAAGATGACAAAATTTGATATTGCATGCTATGTATCTACGTAGCTGTTAATATGCGAAGGAATCAGCCTTCGTGTAGCTAAAATATGATTAAATTCTATAACGAAATTCGTGGATTAATCTTAATACCACGATCTATAAATGACGTGCATATGTTTGCACCATTTCGGCGGCACTTGTGCGAATAAGTACCATGCAAAAAGTACTCATTGGAGTAATTATCATGCCCAGCTGGATGTCAACAATATTTTCTCATTCCTATTTTAATCTCCATTCTTTCCTTTGAGCCTTTTCTTCCTCAGACACTTTTCTAAGATTAAGCAACGCTGTTCACGATCTTCTATCAATCAGATGGACAAAGACAACAAACATACTCGTACATAAAATAGGAGGGTTTGGAGGAAATCCCATCCTGTGATCGACCGGGCTTCAAAAAACTAGGCTCGGGCTTAGCTATGTACTAATGTAGGTTTTTATTAAGGTCTGACGATTTTGTATATGTTTACGTATAGCCGGTATACATATGTGTATAATTACTAAAAACTTCAATAAATAATATATGTGCTAGGTTTAGACAGATATAGTAAGACAAAAATACATACAAAATTTTGAATTAAGTATGAGTTTAAGATTCAAGATAGGTTAGGACAACAAGATATTATCATAATGGTAAGATAACGCTTTATTATAAGAGTTTGCTATTTATGTATATATTTCTAACATTAAATTTAGATTAGCTGTTATCATAGATAAGTTTGCCATTAGAGTATATATTTTTAAAATTAAATTTAGATGAGCTATACGCCAGGTCTGGATTGATGCTGGGAATTCCGACCATTTTTCACCTTCCATAACTTTGACTGCAGCTTAAAGAATAATTAAATTGATTTTTCATAAGCAGTATTTTTGACACAAACAAGCAGCTTCGATTTCCACAGTCATCAAAGTGATTAAAAAATTTTTGGGCGCTTTGCACCAATTCATTTCTCAGCAAAGTCATTTATTTTATTCCATGTGCATAATTAAAAAGGATCTAGCAGCTTAATTTTAGTGATTCTGGCGTTCTTTGCCTAGACCTTCCGAGTTTCCGAGCGCTTTTTGTGTTACATTATCATAAAAAGGCAAGATAAATATTAAGCACTCATTAAATCAGCTGATTCCTGCTGCATCCCATAATTTCGGCTTGATGTTCTAACAAATCATAGATCCACTGATGCCTGTGGTCAGCACACTTCTGTAAATAACTTGCAATATATGTATGTTTAAGGGGATGAAACGTGAGAATATGGCTGGCTACAAAATTGAATAATAGATGTCATAAAATAATTTTAGTTTGTTATTGTGTGTGACAGAAATCTTACCGAATTGTAATAAATCTTAAATCTTAGCTGATTCCTACTTCAGTTCCGCGACTGGATGGAATGTTTTTGGTTATAAACCTTTGCAGTGCGACCACTTGCTACATATGCTGTAACGATCGATCACTATTCATGATGCACAGTTTTTACATTTATAAATGCATATCAGACTCTTAGCTGCTTTGCATTGCAGTAATTCATCGTAAAATGACGCATAAAAACACAGAAAAGCTAAAGTAAATAGCAAATATGTATGAACTTGATTTATAAGAGCTAGGACGATATTACGATGATCAGATGTGTACAGAAAGGCCTAAAATAGTCCGCACTAGCTATTTTAATCGATTTTCAGAGAGCAATGTTGCTAACGTGATGGTCCCATTTGAGCACATTAAGTTTTAAAAGTTTTAAAACTTTGTTTTTAATGGGGCCCGGGGCCTTTTCAGTCGGACCCGGGTACTCGGTCGATCAATCGTCCCCTCACCCTAAGTTGGACGTCCCTTATCTCCCTAAAGTCGGAAAATTTTTGACCCCCATCCTTGGTTCTAGGAAATGACTTGTGTTTTTTGGCCGTTTTTAGGTGTTTTTTGGTCAAAAATTGAAGATCATTTACTCCTACCCCTGGAAATTGCCGGTGACCTCACCCAAAAATTTTAATCATTACATGTATGACAACAAACACTTTAATTAGCCATTTGAATTAGAAGCAAGCAAATTAAAAGGATGGAGGGTAGTGCAGTAAGTTGATGTGACTAGTGCATATGCGAAGAAAGCAACATGCAATATACTTTCTTAAGCTAAGTGATGTTTGCACCCGCTATTTTCAAGAAGGAAAAATCGCATTCCCTACCGATTATTGCCATTGAGTTTTAATGTGTTGTATGTATAAAAATATTGGAGACAGTTGCAGAACCATTTAAATTAGTGTGCTATCGCCATTTGCATATTCGGGAAAGCGGTCTTATAATTTGGAACCGTTAATATGTGTGTACGTGCGCTTTCAATGATTTATGAATTGTTTTATTTCATTTTAGATCATTAAAGTATTCTCCAGTAATTCAGAGTTCCAGTGGAACTCAATGACAGACTTCATGAAAGAGGCGAGAGGCGCTTCTGCTGTAAGTCGATGCTGTTAAACTCGTTTATTTTGTTTCAGTGTACTGCTTTAGCTATGTACAGTCGAACCCCGTAAATAAGCGCCTTGGAGGATTAAAGGGTTCCGTATTTACTAACCAAGTGTGTTTTCAAATCAAGTTGACCACTATATACTTCTATATGCCTTATAGCACTATCATAGCCAAAGGTGCTGAAACACGGCAGAACCCCGCTGAATATCAGTGATCTTGATCTTCACTGTGCACAAAGCGTGTTTAATATCCGAAAGGATGTGTTTATTAACCGGCTAACATGACGAAAAATGAAGTATACTGTCGTTTAGTCTTGTGTTTTAGTCAAGTGTTTACTAACCGGGGTCATTAGCATGTAGTCTTTGTTGCCATGGTCTTGCCAAGCCGTGTTTATTATCCGTTAACCGAGTTTCTAACTGTGATAAAGCATAGCACTTTGGCAATGACCGAAGGAAAGGGTGTCTATTAAGCGGGGATGTCTACTATCCGAGTGTTTATTATCGAGATTCGACTGTATTATAATTTTTGTAAATAGTATATGTTTTGGCTATAGTTTATTATATTCTGGTGGTCGGTGTAGGCTTGTTATTTCTGACGATTGGAGACAGTTTTCTGGGGCGAGGAAGTTATAATTCTAGAATTTTTATTACGAAATACTTACCAAGCTTTTTACCCATATGTATGTGTACTTAGTTCTAAAATGTCAATAAAAAATAGTGCATATGCTGCTTTCCATACATTATCTTAGCTTTCAACATTTTATTTTTGGCCAAAGTGGATGATTTTTATAATTAATAAATTTTTTTATAATTAATAATTGATAATTTTTACCCCCCGTAAATATGGCCCTAATTATATTTTTATTCCAACGGATATTAAAAGATTTTTTAAATGACCAGTTATTGAATTCTCATGATTTTTATTTTTTATATCTTCTTCAATTTGAGAGGTACCTAAATATTTCGATAACATGCACATTCTGAGTTTCCTGTTTTGTTAAGCTTCGCGTCAAACTGGGTCGTGTTCTGAAGAGCGGCGAATATTTAGTGAAGTTATTTACTTTTGATCACAATGTCTTGAAGGTGAGACGCCGGCTACAATGATCATTTTACTTTTTTCAAATTAATACATAAAGTTTGTTTAAGCATGACGAATATTTGGCCGATTTTGTTATATGCAAAAGGCACTCGTTTACCAATATTAAAAGACGAGTGTGCAAATTGTTAAAACGCAAAAGAAATATTGACGCTACTGTAGACCGGTAACAAAATAATCAATTATATTCTTAGGATGATCCGAAACTTGCTCTTAAAAATTGCATTTAAAGTATTTTTATCAATTTTTTAGCTATTTAGTTTTGAAGTCGTTAATCTAAAGCTCGAAGTTTGACATCAATTTTGCCCATTGTTTTTACGTCGCCCGCTTACAATTTATAATTTTGAAGCATTGAATTGTGGTATCGCTGATTTTTATTTATGCGTATCGCATACGTGCAATAAGGAGTTCATTATGTCGAATGGAAATCTGTTAGAGACATCATACATGTACAGCATAAGAATTCTGGGGGTCGGGATGGAAAATTTTTAAAAAGTGCCTCTTTGGGTTAAAAAAACGTCGGGTGGAAAAAATTTGAAATAATCGAGAAAATTAAGCAAAATGTAGTCAAAAAATGTGTAAATGGTGCGAAGCGCCGAAAGTTTGAGACTGTGGAGCCAAAACCGCCTTAAAAAGCGCACTTTTCACACTTCTATCAAAAAAATCGACAATTCTGGTGGGTCGCAGTTATTTTGCGGGGGGAGGGGGTCAGCAGCTATTTGCAGAGGTCTAACCCCCCAAGACACGTACATATGCTGTACACACTTCACTTTAAGCTTAAATATGCATAAATGTGTATTTCAGCCACGAAAAAGGTGCAAATTTGACATGTTGAAAGGGGGAAAAATATGAAAATTATTCTGCGCTTAGCGCCTTATTCTGAAACTTTTGTATTTCGCTTGTCAGAGATTAAGATGTTATATTATTGGTCGAAACACAGTTTTAGCGTACCAAGTGCATTACTGTACCATACATGTAACGGCTCAAAATTTTGGGAGGGGGTACTGACCTCAAATGTTTTTGCCAAAAACACTTAAAAATGGTCAAAAATTTCGATTTTTTTCTTAAAATCAGGGGTCAAAAATTTTCCGGCTTTGGAGGTGATTGGGGGACGTCCAACTTTGGGTTGGGATCCCCCGTTCTCCCTCTTACATGCATGTACTGTACTACATTTTGGTATCGTTAATTAAATTTACTGGACAATGACTCTTGGGTACCTTCTTCGTAAATGTACATGCAAAGGGGCCTTTTTTCGAAAAATATTTTTCCAGCTCCTTTCACTTTGTAGCCAAGAATTATCCATGTTTTCAAAATTCTTCATCAAAAATTTAGCATTTTCAATCTTCACAAAATATTATCGCCTCCGTGAAAATTGCCTGACAAGCTGAACTCACCTCACCTCTTCACAAAGTCGAAGTTCTTAAGTTGTTTGCAAATATCATTTGTTGAGATAAAACTGATACGGTTTGATGGAAAATCAGCCTGGGCCAGTGATAAATTTTTATCGCGGTAATTTATACTTACATATTGATAAATTATGCGATATAATATGCGTTGCCATTTAACTCATTGGATTATAATTCCAGTTAGGGAGGTAGATGGATATTTTTAGAAGGGGTAAAGTCAAAGTGGCAGAAATAGCCTGATAACGCAAGTTTTTGCCAAAAAAATCAGTGGGGTAAAGAAATCTCGATCTTTGGGGGGCATGGCGGGAACGACCGATTTTGGGTGTTGGATTGATCCCCATCCCTCTGGTACATGATGAACCTCCCGTGTCCAATTTTATTTATTGCTCGGTTGCAGCCTATTTGTCGATTTATTTTCTAGAATTAGATTCCGTGATATGGTTCAAAGCAGGGTCGAATTCATTAAAAACCATCGAGCATTATTTGATAAAGTAGGCGGATGGAACACTGCTGAGATACATGTGCAAGTTTTAAATGGTAAGCATATGGCCTACCTTTCGTCTCTGCTTTCTTTATGCGTCTTTTGTGTTTTTTACCGGAAATCATTCAGTTATTAAAATTATTGCAAAAATTATTCCGTTATTAAATTATAAATTCTTATAAATTATTGCAAAATTATTATACATATCATGTTGTATAATATCCTTTTTATACACACGTGTGTATCGGTCATTTCACGCGCATATTGCATTATTATCTTTTCCCTGCCTAATCACGTAGTACCTCTTGTTTGCAACGTGTAACCTTTCATGTACTTTGAACATAAAGCAGCTTAAGTGCTGTTTGATAGTAATGCAAAATCTCATCCATAGTAGTGTAAGCAAAATACATAATATCTAAACATAAAAATTGAATTATTTGATATTGTCCCTAAAATGCTTAGTTCTGGTTCCTAGTGCCTTTAAACTCTTACTTCTACTTATGTTTCTACTAGAGCTGCACCGGGGCCTGGCCCCGGGCCCAGTCCCCGGGGCCGGGTTGGCCCCGGCACCGGGCCTGAAAATTTTAATATTGTTTTTATATGTAAATTGTTGTATTGATTGATTGATTGCAAAAATGAATGAAAATGATATAATTTCATCATACACACATTTATTTCGTTAAAGACGTTAAGTAAGGCATTTTATTTTCTTGAGATAGTAAAACTGATGGAATTGATACTTAGTTCAATCAATGAAGGCAATAAGTTTGCACTATGTAACACGAATCAGTGTTGAATGGTGTCAAGTTATAACTTACAGTCACAGTCGCATTTTCTCAGCATTTACGATCCGGGGTTAGTCTGATCTGGGCTTCATTGTGTCATTTCGGGCTAGAATGATTTTCAAATGGCTAGAATAGGAAGGTTTAAAAAGTATATTAAGTCGGTTGATTTCAATCACTTTCACGAAAAAGCCTTGACTCTTGTCCGTTTCTGACCTTAATCTCACCATATTTACCCCAGGAAATTCTTCCTTTCTCTCAACCCCCAAGCTTACATCCGCTTGTTGCAGCTCTAGTAAATGTGGGAGCAATTCACTCTATATCTCGCCTCGCTGAATAAAATCGTAGTTGAAAATCGAATTGTTTCTCGAGACAATGCCTCATGAAATTCTTTTGCTTGGCTAGACAGCTAAAAAGCTGAGTGAAGAAAGTTACAATGAAGTCATAATCAACTTACAAGTATGCACCATGAGCCAGATAAACTTCTTTAACTGAATATAATCTTAATTCGAGTAAAGGTGATATCTTAGAACCTAATTATAATTATTTTTATGTATTCTATTATTATTATTATTATTATCATCATCATGATCATTATATTTATTATTATTTTATCATTTCATTGTCATTTTTTATCACTACTGTTACGATATATGTCACACGTAACAGCTAGGCACATATATTACATAAGAAATTCCAGCATGAAACATGACCACATTCTATGGTATGTTTATAAGCCCCGGCCAGGCGCCGGGGCATACGCCCTGGCCCCGGTAAAAAAGGCGGCCCCAATAGAGCTCTAATCTTTACCTTAAATAAAGTGTGTATGTTCTTGTATGTATGATTCATAAAAAAACTTATTCCGAATAGACCGAATATAGTGTTCACTTTTTACCCTTGTCAGTATCTATTCCTTGTAAGAATGATACCCAGGATTTTTCAAGGAGGGGCGGTGTGAAAATTGATTACACTATATTTCGAAATATGTATATTTGAAGGTAAACACCTGCGCAAAATAAAGTGCATATTTTAACGTTTTCGACCATGTTATCATGCATGGGCAAGATACAGGTGGCCAGAGGTGGTAAAATCCAAACATGATCATACAGTAAATTGTGGTCATTGTTTTTGTATAAGTCTGTTCCATACATATAACGGCTCGAAGTTTTGGGGGCTCGGCCATTTTTAAAGGGTAAATGACCTCCAATTTTCGGCCCAAAAAATTCGATTTTTTCTTAAAATCGGGGAGGGGGTCAAAGCTTTTCTGGCTTTGGGGGATGGTAGGGATGTCCGACTTTGGATGGGGGATACCCCCAACCCCCTTGTTACATGTATGGTCTGTTCACACTAGTACAAATGCGGTCTCCATAAGTCTAACGTACATTCTGCACATCTAAAATTTAGGGTATTAGAATGAAGTATGGTAGCACTTTACGTGCGGTAAATTGGGTTTCTTGACACTTATTAGTGAATTTTAGCCAAAAATTTTGATATTTTTTACGCTGCATCCCTACTAGATGAATGCATATGCTCAAGAACACGGTAGTTAGTTATATACAGACAGGTGTATAAGTATGCAGTATTTATCTAAGCACTGAAGGAATTAGTATTAAACAATTAGCTCTTAGCTTATCACCATACTATTTGAAGATATTTCAGGTTTTACATAAAAGAACATTATGGAAATAATCTCTCGATTTTCATTCATGTCGTAAGAAGCTTTCTGCATTAGGTAGTGCTAAATTGCCCGTTTTTTGCCAGATAACAGTGACGTTTCAGAAAATACGAGTATATGTAGATTGACAGTTCTGCATTGATCTTTTTTCAAGGTTTTTAGAAAATTTTATTCCACGCCCCACAGTATCTTACAGTGCTCGCCACGGATGTTTACGTTTTAATATGCTCCATAGGATGATAGAGCTTGTTAAGGCCTTTATGTTTAACACGTCAGTCGTGCATGGGCGGAAATAGGACCGACGTGTTAAAGATATAACCCTAACAAGCTCTAGAAGCTTATCAAAGCGTAAACATTCGTGGCGAGTTTTGTAAGTGAAAATTTCTGGCATCCTAATTTTTACTTACTCTAGGAGCATGGTTGACATTTCGTTAAAACATTTTCTATTCTTGCAAATTTACCAGATCAGACGTTGTCCTGAAACTGAAAAAGTTGTTTCTCACTACTCTGAAGTCATTCATTTATTCATTCGCATTAAAATGTCTTAACTGATGTTGCGCACGACGAGATTTTATGCCACAAGAAAAAAATG
This sequence comes from Mermis nigrescens, assembly GCA_036768485.1. NCBI lineage: Eukaryota > Metazoa > Nematoda > Enoplea > Mermithida > Mermithidae > Mermis > Mermis nigrescens. The sequence continues at coordinate 352,755 of JAVLUZ010000613.1, read as the reverse complement.
GAAGAAGCTCCAAAAATTCACTAAACCATTTGAACTGATTCAAATTATAAATGAAATCGAATTGGTAAAAATCAAAGTAAATCTTCGAGACATAAAAATTACTTCAAATTTCTTGCCTCACTCATCTTTGTCTTTGATTCGCTTAACTCCCAGAGTTCCGCATAATGGTCAGTACACGCAATTCAAGTGTTGTTTTTTGTGCAGAAAATTACAGCAAAGAACATGAGGAGCAAAAGATCTTTAGTTAATTAATAAATTAAGATATTAGGATAAGAAATTATAAATAAATTAGAAATTGAAAAATTAATTGAAAATTAAGCATTTTATATTTTTAAATCCGTTCATTATATAGCTTATTGTTTATGAATAAAAAATTTTCCAACGTGCGTAACTATGGTAGTATTCATTTTATGCGCAATCGAACATTTTTATCCATTATGAAAAAATAGCGAGTAATTGAGCTTTTGAAACGAAGGCAAAAGTATGTCGTTCAACCCAGGCTACATAAGCTGCGTTATGCTGAGCGCAAACCTTTGACAAGTTTAGTCATCATCGGAGGAAGGAATCAAGAAAGCAGGTTTGAGATTATGGCTCGAATACTTTAAAATGCGACTAAAATTTAATTGAAAATAATTCGGGAAGCTGTAAAATCTTTTTAGAACTTATAAAAACTAATAATAATTTGAAGCCTGGTTATGATATGCTGAGATAAATAGTGGAAATAAACGTAATATCAAGTGAGCAGACATGAGTTTAGTATGCACAAATAAACATTAAGGAAATGAAATAAAATGCTTAGAAAAGGAATAACAGAGAGCGAGTAATTAACAACAATATAATCTAATCTACAAGTAATCGGTCATTGCTGCTAAGCTTTCTTTCAATTAAGTTTTCTACATTTTTTAGAATGAATTAATCTTAATCGGCAGCAAAACGCACACAAGTATTCTCCAAAAAAGCTAAACAGAATAATAATTCAGGACCGGGCCCGGACGCCTAAAGACCGGCCGGGCCCAGGTACCCGGTCGATTCGTGGGTACCCGGCCATTTTTAGGGGAAGAGGGTAAATGAATTCCTTTTTTGGCCAAAAATTCGATTTTTTTCAAAAATTGGGAGGGGGTCAAAAAATTTTCTGGCTCTGGAAGGTTGGAAAACGGCTGACTGTGGGTGGGGGAATTGCCATCGCCTCCCTCTCCCTCTTGCATGTTTCCCCGCTAGGCCCATAAGTGCATGTTATGTACATACATACAGGCTCGTATCCAGGATCCGGCCAAGGAGGGGGACAGACCGCAACATGAATTAATCTATCTATCGGAAAATTCGTCAGGGTAGCTAGCAAAAACCGCATTTTTCGACGTTTCTCGACATATTTCAAAATTTTTTGAATAAATTTCTTTTCACTCGAAAAGCTTTGAAAAAGTGTCATTTTTTGGTTGCGCTTGGGTCAAAATACTAGAAAATACTTCACATCCGGTGCGAAGCGCCGAAAATTTCAAGATTTTACGTCAAAGACAGTCAGTCGATTTTCCCATCTTTCCGTGCGTTATCTTACCTTTCAAAAAATTTTTCCGGCCAAAGGGGGGGCGCCCCCCGCTACCCTTAAATACGGTCCTGCATACGTATATCCTTATTAAGTAAAAGCATCAATGTAAAATTTTTCTAAGATCTCGTATTTATATTGTCCGAAATTGACTCCTTGCCTGCTGAAAAAGACACTACAAACCCTAAAATAAGAATCCCTTGCGGAAATTTTAATTTTCATTATCTTTCCTGTATTATTTAACCTTCTCAAAAGAATTTTGAGTCTAAGGGGGCCGTTCTTGCGAGTTTTAAAGATTGTTTTACGTAAATAGAAATTTTGGTAATAAAATTAAGAAAAACAATTGAAAATATGTAGAATACCGATGCTAAATCTGCAGTTTAATTTATAGTGTAGAATAAAATTTTGCTTCATTGTTTTGGTCTTAGATAGATGTGCCACGCTATAATCTTTTTGGCTCTTTTCACTGATAAGATGAACAACAAACCGTTTTTTCCAGAAAATTCAAAATTTTGTTGACGGGTGCGGTACAAGCATATTAAGAAATTCTTATCAAAATGATTTTTTTTCATTTGCATAAGGTAAATACATGGGCTAAGGTATGAGGAGGAATTACTTCAATTAGCTTTATAAAAATTTTGCTACATAGTCATTTTCGCTGAAGAAAACTTCGCTAAAAACATAGAAAGTAGCTGCTATCTAGGCTTTCTTCTTGGATGAGAAACATCGTGTGAATCAGACATACTAAGTTAAGTTGCTTTTCTGATTCTAAAATGATATTTAATATGCTGGTAGCGATTTTTTTAACCTCAAAAAAGGACTCTATAATATTTTTAGTTCCAAAAGACTATCAGCTATGCTCGTGAATTCAAAAAGGCTGTATATTTGCCACAAATTCTCAAAAACGATGGTTTTAAAGCGAAATTCTCGTTTAAGCTGTAGAATCGTTCTTACGAAGCACTTAGATATCTCGTAATTTTCGATTTTTCCCCCCCCCCCCACCTTCCGTCCTGAAAGTTTGACCTTGCGCACCTGAAGATTTTATTTTTTGAATGACATTTTCATATTTTTTCTGTCATGCTACAGATTTTGTTGAAATTTTTCGTTCCTTTGATTTATTTTCAAATGCAAAGCGGTATATTTTTCAATTTGTTCTGCAGATCCTGATCCCATAGACGATTTCACTCTACTGTTCATCCGCAGGTGGCATCCTGACTCAGTCTCGTACGGCGCATTAGATGAAATACGTTTACCTGTTGACTGTACATACAAAAGTTTGTTCGAAAAGGTAGATTTGTGATCTTGTGCTATTTGCCTTCTGTTCCTTTTTGTTTTTTCTGGGAATATTAGTCTTCCAAGCAGAAAAAACTTACTAGTATCCTAAAGATGGCATTCAGTCATGAATTTCAATTTTTCAGGCGTAGGTATACCCTGCCTTTGATGAATGTTATTGTCGTTCATGCCTATTATCAATTTAAATTACAGGGCGTCCCACGTTTCTATTAATAGTTATTCCTGCATCACCCGTTCGATTTTTGTTTTAAATTTGTTAAAACAGTTAAAAAACTAAACAATTTTTCGTCGTCAATTTTTTTAAAATCATAGTAGTTCTTGAGAGGGCATTAACGCGTATACGCATCATTTCCACAAACTTCGGTCACGTGATATTGCTTTGTTTTCCTGCTTTCACCACAATATCAGCTGTTATATGGCTAAATAATAGAAAATGCGATCTTTGGACAGTTTAATATTAAGCAATATTCGCTTTGGCCGCTATAGGCTTGATAAAAAGCCAGCAAATGAGTATCGCATGGCATTTATGTAAGTTGATGAACGGAGATGATAACTACAGGCACGTAGCTGGCCGTCCTATTTTGGGGGGACCAACACCAATTTTGGGGGCTTAGCCCAAAAAGGCCAAAATTGGCACAAAATAACGTTTAAAAAGTCCTAATTTTCCGATTTTTCCCAATTTTGGGGGCCGAACCCCCCGCCCCCCAATTCCCCCAGAGATACGTGCCTGGATAACTAGGGTTATTAAATACGATAGCGGGTCATTGATCTGTTGAAGAATCGATTTATCAGTACACTCGACGAAATTCACATCTGGTGTTGCGCTGAAAATTATTAAAATGTTGCCAACATATGGCCCTTAGTTCACGGAAATAATGCCCTTAGCATTGATTCCCGTTTTTGACTAAAGTCAAAAAAGTTCAATTTAGCGACGAAGAAATTGTTTTGCTTTGACTATTTTTTGGCAGTGTTCTGCCTATTTTAAACAGAAATTGCATGAGTAGCGCAAGAACGAAGTTTTGGACAGATATATGCATGTACATAAGACACCCTGCAGATGTGGAAAAAATTCGTTGTGGAAGATGCTCGAATGTTAGTTATTTTCCAATTTTAACGAATTTTGGTCAGCTTTCCTTGGATTTAGAATTATCAATTTCTATTTCCGATAATAAATAAGTTTTGCCTGTAAATTTTCGTGTATGTAATTTTTAGATTTCCAGCATATCAGGCATTGAATCGTCCAAGATTGAAATAACCGCGGTAAGCATGAATAAGGCATGTACATACGTTATACTTTCCTTTCATTTCTGCTGCTGCTGCTGATTAGTGATTTTTGTAGGAAATGTGGCGTAAATGTCCACTTTTTGCGAAGCTATTTTACATCATCTGAAAAGTATGGTCTTAAAAATCAATGTGATTATTGCTTGTTCAAATTTTGGAACTATTGAATTATATGTTAAACTAACCAAAATATGCGAATTTGGACGCCAAATATGCACTAGGCTGCTTCTGTGAAAGAATTCTAGCGCTCTTATTGCTGAGTCGCTTATTAGCTGTGTGACTAATTAAAATACGTATTTATAAATGATAACGCGTTGAAAGTTCATTTTCGTCGCTATTTTTGATTAATCTAAAAATTATCAGGTTCGTCGTGACCGTTCCTTGAAATTTTCTTAAATTGATATGTTTATGCGTTTATGTACAGAATGTCACGAAATGTTAAGCCCCTCCAAAAGCCGACTTCACGGTACGATTAAAAAGTCTGATAGTACCGTCTTGTAGAGCATTTCAGTCTGCTTCAGATAGTATCAAGTAAGATATACTTTGCAAAAAATGTTTACCACAAGTAGCTCTGAATAAGATTTATCCTGGTAAATTTACAAAGGAAGAAGTGGAAAATTTCATGCAAATGAAGTTGGAATAAGACTCTATTCTGCAGAAAAAGTAATCCAAAAATTTGCATATGGTGTTAACCGAATTAGGATATGACACATAATTGCTGGGTAGTTTGATTTGTTCAATGTCTTAGCACTTGACACACGTCGGTGACGCTGGGGGAGGTAAAACGATTTTCAAATCGATGTAGTCATGAGAATTTAAAAACAGATAGTACCTACAAAACATATCATAAGATTTACGTTGAGAATGTGATGATCTCCTGTTGCGTAAAGTGATTGTTAAAAGAATAAGAGTTGTACATTCGGCTGACGACCTCAAAACATACAAATAAACAAGGGAATTTGTAATTAAGGTGTGTTGATGAAAATTTGGTGATTTATCACTGCTTAAATATCGGTAAATGTAATTTTAATATAGTTTTGCTTTCAAGTTAGTTCCAAATTTCGCTAATAGTTACTGCGTGTTGAAGTGTTAAACAACTTGACAACCTTAGCATAAATAACTTCATTTTAATTACGAATTATATCCAGGCCCGTATGCAGGATCCGGCCAAGGGGGAGCGGACCTAACATAAATTAGTCTACATCTCAGAAATTTGTCCGGTTAGCTCGAAGAACAGTATTTTTGACGTGCTCTATCCATTAGGATCATGAAATTCAAACTTTGAAAGAAAATTTTTTTGATTCAATTGGCTATAGATAGTGTCATTTTTCGGTCATTTTTCCATTTCAAAATTATGGAAAATCGCGAAGCGCCGAAAATTTGAAGATTTTAGGACAAAAACATGTGGTTTTTCTTTTCTTCCCATACCTTATCTTACCTTTCGAAATTAGTGATTTGGCCCAGGGGCCCCTCTTTCCCGCCCCCGCCTTACCCCCACCTTGAACACGACCCTGATTATATCTGTACTGTTCAGTTATTAGATTGTATGTAACTACGATTACAGCTTAGCGACTCGTCTTCATTCCCGTTCGAATATCCAAAACTGAAATTGTTGGAGGAAGTGACGTTTTATAAATGTGACGAAGAACTCAGGGGCAAATCGATTTGCAAAGAAGGACCATTGCTCATGCATTTCGCCGGACATTTAGTGTTTTACCGGGATTCGACTGAAAAAAGCAAAGAAGTGCGCGACGAGGAACGCAAGGAAATGCAAATTAAGGACTCCGTTAGGTAGCTCATTTCTTTTTTATCGACTCTTGTTGCTTGTGCTGAAATTTTTTTGAATACACGTATAATCACACATGCCCATAGGGGGTGAGGGGGTAAGGAGCTATCAAAAATTTTTCTGCATGATTTTGTGGTACAAAAGCAGCGAAGATATTAGAATTTTTGTTTTCCCATAAAATACTTAGAATGAACTTAAAATGATCTGAAAATTAAAGATTTTCGATGAATTCTTATATTTTTTCTCTCACAAGAGCGACGAAACTAGTCCGAATGGGACAAAAACAGGGTAGTTCAAAATGCAGTTTTTCACATTAAAACATGCTATATAGGATGTTTTAGCCATTTTTCATATTTGACCTGCAAAAAAGGCTAGACTCTAAATTTAGTGGTTCTTAATTTTGGGATTTCACCCCCTGAACTTTCGATTTTGGGAAACTATACGCATGATCAGTCTCGTCTCCACGATTCTATTTTCAAGGGGGAATCGCCAAAATTTCGAAAATGTATATTATGCGTTCATAGGCGATTTCGCGTAGTAAAGCGGCATTATTCGGCGTGTTTAGCGCTTTTGTTTTATTCTTGTAACTTGGTGGTGATAAAATAATGTAAATTAAATGATTCAGCAAAAATTTTGTAATTTTAAACTCGATTTTGCAGCCTTTTTGTGGACAATTAATGAACAAACGTACGTATTAGGAAAATCCAGCGCTAAGCGCTGAAATTTTCAGACATTGGTATCCCTTTAAGCTCGATTTTGTAGCTTTCTGAAGATTAGCAATACAGGAATCGCATCTGACTCGGATTTTATCAAAATCTTAATTTTATTTATTTTTCAATTTTATTCATTTATTTTTAATTAAAATTTAATTTCAATTCAGGATTTTAATTAATAACTTTTTATTTTTTATTAAATTTTCAATCCTTTTATCCTTTTGAGCTTGATTTCACACCTTGCAGAAGGCAAGCAAAGCAAAATAGGTATTAAGTATGTCCAGTGCGGAGCGTCATTAAATTTCTAGATAAGCATTCTTTTAAGCTCAGCTTTGCATCTTTTTGAATAAAAGCAATGCAGTGATTATATACATATGGCGCGAAGCGCTGGGAATTTTCGGCATTTTTATCTCTTTTAAATTTTCGGTATTTTCATTCTTTTATGCTCAATTTTACACGTTTCTGTAGATAAACAATAAAGAAAAGATTTATTTGACGAAAAGTTTTATCTGTAAATGAATGATAATGCTTATTCTTGTTTTTATCTAAAGAGTATTTTTGGCCTATTGGCAGTCACATAAAACAATAATAATGCTTACGGTTTGAATAAAGCATTATTATTGTTTTATGTGACTGCCAATAGGCCAAAAAATACACTTTCTTTAGATATGAACCAGTCACAAACATTCAGAAGTCAGTTATTTTGTTTTTAACCATGACGCGAAGCGCCGAAACTGGGCCTTTTCACGCTGCAATAGTTTTTTAACTGAAGACTGTGAGAAAAAATTATAGGCGGTAGAATTCCACTTTTTACCCTACTGGATACGTGCACACATGGGCGTGGGGGTCTGGACCATACCTGGGCGTGGGAGGCTTGGGGGTTGCACCCCCAGAAATCAAAACACCCCCCCAGAATTCAATTTTTTGAAATTTTTTTTTGTTTTTTTCGCAAATTTTTCCTTGCCAATAGATAGTGCTCGATGAGAAACGTTGAAAAATTGTGTTTTTTTCGCCATACCACTATTTGTGATGGTCAGTTTTTGACCTTTGAAAAAATCTTGCGCCCCCTCCAGAACTTTGGTGCCGCCCACATGGTCTGGACCCCCTACTCGAGAATCCGGCGGACCCTTCCCTCCAAAAACCGATAGACCCCTAAAATTGAATTCTTGGTGCTGTTTTTGGTAATTTTGTCCCATCGGACCCCCCTTAAATTCGGTCACTGCCTGCTTATGGATACGAGCTTGCATATAATGCTTTCAGAATCGATCTCAATAGCTAGTGCAAAGCGACATCTTAGAAGCATTCGCTGTAGCCACGAACGACTCTAATTAATTTGTGATTATTCATGTAGAAAGGCGGTAGACTTTTCAGCTCAGCTTTGTTAGTCCTAGAAGAATGGGACGGATTTCGCACTAATAATAATAGATATCACTATTTTTCCCTCAAATTGCTGAATCCAAACGTAAATTGATGAATGTTTTGGTAATTTGGCAATAGGGCGATTTGGGCTAGCTTGTAAAAGCTAAAATACATTTCCCACCAGACCTACTTGAATGCGTGTCTTTTTGCGAAGAGGAATGGTTGACCCCATGAAGTGATGATTGATGACTTATAATCCCCGAAAATTTTGATTTCTCGCACCTCAAAAGTGAGCTCTTTTTAAGCATTTCAGCAACCTTACGGTTAAATGCATCCGCCGAGTAGTCGTTTTAGTTTATATTTTGTTGAATTTAACTGAATTTGTTTCAGAAATTCTTAATGTTTTTATGTTCTAGAAAGAAAAAACAGTCAGAAATATAAAAAAGTGTTTTGACGCCTCGTTTTGAAGTTTTTGGAAAATAAAATTTTAAAACAAAATTAGAAAGAAATTTGGGGTTGATTCCTAGATTCCCGCACTGTAAATTACCTACCCATACATGTAGACGACGTGTATAATAAATCATGCAAAATGTAAATTCTATGAACCCATCATCTCGCGCGAATATTTAAACCTTGTTGATTTAACTTGATTTGGAAGCCGCGTTGAATAAAAGATCGTCAAACTTACTAGGATGGCTTAGCCGACTGATTTTTCAATCATTTACTGTTTAGGGCGGTTTTTATTAACTTGCTGGTAGATGATTTTCATTTTTTATTCTTGTACATACATACCTGGCCGTGGGGGGTTTGGTGGATGCACCCCCCAGAAACCAAAATACTCCCTCCCCCAGAATTCAATTTTTGAACTTCTTTCTGTTTTTGTTCGCAATTTTTTGATGCCAATGGATAGTGCTCGATGAGAAACGTTGAAAAAGGTGTTTTTCTCGCCATACCACCATTTTTAAGGCCACTTTTTTACCTTTGAAAAAATCTTGCAACCCCCCCCATAGAACTTTGGTGGCGCCCACCTATGTGTACATAGCTTTTGAAACGGGTAGGTATTGTATTAATTAAGTGGAAATATGTAACGGCTCGGAATTCCGGGTGGGGGTCCCCGGCCATTGTTTTAGGGGTTGGGGGTAAATGACCTCCGATTTTCGGCCAAAAAACACCTAAAAACGGCCAAATAATTCGATTTTTTTCCCAAAAATCTGTGGGGCCAAAAATTTTCTGGCCGTACTGTGGATAAAGGGACGGCGACTTGATGGGGCCTCTGTTACATGTATGGTCCTATATGCTAATGTGTCCTATATGCTTCTGTATGTAGTCGCTTTTTAGATTCAGAAAGATGTCGTCATTTGCAATCCGAAAGGAGAGAGCTCTGAAAATTTATACAGAAATGTCTAGTTCTATCAAGGATGATGATATGGATAATTATGATTTATCACGATAATTCCAATCTCGGCGTAAATGCTTAAACTACAAAAATTGTATTTGTCTTTGTTTTCGCGCGATTATCACATAGTTAGGTACCTACCTACCGTTCGTAATAAGAATTTATTGCTTTTTGTAGAATTTTGCTTTTGTCGAGTACGTTTGCGACGGGATTGAAGTCAATTTGCACAGTTGCGCCTTTTTGCATGCGTCTTGTTCTTATCTATATATGCGAACGGACGATATGATTTTGACACATATTTTCTACTAGTTCAGAGATGATCTCAAACCGATTTCAGTTTCATGGCGTATGCAAAGTTAGGTCGCATTATTCCTTCTATCAGCTCTGCGTTTTTTGAATAAATTATCCTGGATTTTCTTTTAAAAAATTCATACAAACTAATGGCCTTAAAAGAAATTTTCCAGAATTCTTTATCTCCAATGCATGCTGCAATGCTGCATTTGACCCCAACGTAGAAGTAGCTTTTTGGTTAGTCGCCTTAGAAAAGTTTTATTTTTAGCTAGTATACTCGTATATTACGTGATTAAAATTATATAAGACTTGCGTAATTTTTGCGCTGATTACAACATGAGCGTCTTAGATCTAAACCGGAAGGTTATGTAGAAAGTACTTTACAACGTCCTGCATTATGTTCCGAAGTGAGCTATATGGATAGACCCATCGAAGGTCGGTCATCCCGAAGCAGTGATCGTCCGGATCCTCTGTATAACTGTATGAAATCTGATCGAAATTTATTCAGGCAAGCCGCAATAAGTTCTCTGAGACTTTCAGTAGGTTTTTTGACGTGGATCGGGGACGGATGGGGCGGCCGCCCTACACAGCTAGCGAGATAAGGGATTAATTGTTTTCTACTGATTTTTCGCGATCAGTTATCGTCCTCAAATTTTATATTCTTAATTTCTTGGCGGTCTAGAACTTGGATGGAAGCCAGATTTTTTAGCTAGGAATATGTTTGGGTCCCGTGAAAATTTTCATAACTCGAAATGATTTCTAGTGCATAAACGAAAAGCCAGCATAGTTTTCTCATATTTTTTCCATCAATTCTTATAAAGTTTCGGCGCTTCACGCCGATAAGTTTTTACTCAGCGCTTATTCCACCGAATCTAAAATTCTAGATAGTCTCAGTGAAACTTGGTTTCTGCTTTTAAATCTTTAGCGAAATTGGAAACTGATGTTGGACGACTGGAATGATCCGACGCTTCTAATTTGAAAGTACATAGGCATATTAAGTTCATGAGTAGGTGGAAGTAATTGAATCTCTGCTCTTGGACAGCAGATCAACAGAATTTTGTCTGCGACTGGAGCAAGTGCAGATTAGGGGGCCAATGTTGCACCTAAAAGTGTCCGACCGGACACTTTGACGTGCCACAAAGTGATCGGGCTTTATTAACTCGCACAACTACAGAAGAGAAGATGGGATAGAGTGAGAATCATTTGAATTGATTAATTATAGGTATAATTAATAATTCATTAATGTAATTAAGAGCTGAGTCAATTGTTTACTGAATTAACAGATTAATTAAAGGTTAATTGATTGAGTAATTGATTAATTAATTTTGGTAAACTATTTACCAGTAACTGATCAATTGAGTGTTAGTTAATTAATTAAGAGTTTAATTATCTGAGCAATAATTTATTAATTTAATTGTGATTGAGTTTAATTAATTGTGATCAATTGGATACTTAGGGTAAATAAATTAGAACTAATGAAAAAATGTGAAATCTTTTAATAAAAAAATTAATTTAATAAAATGAAAATTAGTAAATGAAAAATTAATCAAAAGTAGTTGAAATAAATCAAGTAGGATTAATAAATTAAGATTAATTAATTTAGTAAGAGTCTGAGTTCTGATCTTGCCCATTTGTATTGAAGCAAGTGTCAATGTAGTTCAATGATACATTTTCTCAGCCCGAAACTTTTCGGAGACTTTAAGGTACGACATCGGCTCCGAGATACCAGTAGCTGGTGGCGGAATAAAGGATGGATATACAGTTCTGACGGTTCTTCGAAAATTGTCCGTCAACTTTCTGATTTTTTTCGTCGAATGGTACTCATTTATGACACTTTTTGACTTTTAGAGGCTCTGGAACATATTTTTGCGTCAGAAACTTAATTTTTGGACGCAGCACAATGATTTTGTGCATCTTTCAAAGACTTTGAGTTAAGATGTAGGAATTTAAACCGTTTTCTCTGCAGTTTTAGTTGCCTTTGGCCATTCCTATCTTGATTTCAAACTTTCCAGCGCTCTGCGCTGGCTTTTCTTCGATGCAATTGTGAAAAGTATATGCTCATTTTTTGTAGGAAATTTTCAGAAAGTTAAATCATTGTATAACGCTATTTCACGCATAATGAACTGATTTTGGTATATTTCTGTTAATATTGAAAAGAGCTGATGGAGTACCGCTCCGTCCGGAAATCCTGTATCCGCCACTGGCGACCATTGGTGCACAGCATGGCCGATCTGGAAGGGGCAGCCGGTATGAGGGGGCAGGGGGTGAAAATTGTGCTTTTTTTTGACCAAGACCTCAAAAACTGGTATACTAAAATTGCGTTAAAACTACTTTTTCGTACAGTTTTTAGTCAATTTCAAGCGCTTTTCAATAAGACTTTGAATTTTCATTCATTTTCGGTCTTCACTTTTTGTCTCATTTTCCCCATAAAATTTCACATTTTCCAATCTGGGAGTCAAGAACATCCTCCAAACCCCCGCGTGGACATCTATTTGCTGATAGATCACGGGGAACCTTGTGCCTCTTGAGACATTTTCGGAAAAATCGAGACAGAATGAAGAGCGATGCAAGACACTAAATAGTACCTACCAATCTTCAACTCGGAATTTTTAAAAAAGAAAGATGGACAACTGCGCTCATTGTTAATCTTGCGAGTTTCGACGGCTGAAAAATAAATGTAAAATCATAGACTTTTACAGTTAATACACTGATAAAATTCGACAAAGAAATTTTAGTTTTTTGTTCTTTTCTCAACTTAGTTTCTTCTTAGTCGGGCACTATTCGTGTAATTAGAATCGTAAATTTTCATTTGTCATGTGACATGCTGCAGCGCGCAAGAGTATATCTAAAAAAAGAATTCCGAATGAAATGTTTCAAGATTTACTGCAGCTATTGCCTAACTGCTCGTTCTTTTGCTTCACGTGTGCGTAAAAAAGTCCGTTATTCAAGCTACTTTTCAACTGATGAAATAGTACCTATAGCTAAGTACCTATGTGTAATGCGTGATTTATTATCAAGTACGTTTAGCTAACGCATAAATAAGAGCTGGATGCCTCGCATTTACGTTAGTTGATATGCACATTGAAATTGGAACGAAAGTTGAGAGGCTTTGTAAGGATTAAACTGATTAGCGTAAACTTATACTACGAACTCATCATCGAGCTTTTAACCTGTCTTCGAATACGCATACCTATATGTCTTACGCAATAATGAAAAATCAAATCTGGAACAGGGATGCGTTGAGGATTTCCTATAGATGGCTTATGTGTGTAAAGGTACCATATAATTAGTTTTTTCGCTATCCTACTTCACTTTGCAAAACCAAAGACAAAAGTCAGAATGCTCGATTCGACTGAGGCGCGATGCAGAGTTCTTTTTAGCATTGGCTGTGTACTCTGGTTTAAGCCATCCTACAGTTTTGAGAAAATTAAATTTATCTGTAGCTTGTTTCACATCACGTTAGGACCTTTAAACGCCTAAATAGTTTGCTTCGTTCACCGTGTAAATTGATCCGTGATCAGCAGCTTGGATCAGGTGGCTTATAGTAAGTGCAAATCGTTCGCGAATCTTTATTATATGCATTAGTATAACTACGCATGTGGGTAGCGTTACTCCACTTAGGTTGTTCATGCTTACGGGCTCCGCGTTTAAATCGAAAACAAAGGCAGTAAAGCAGGCCTCGGCGCCATTTACTCATGTTTTTGATATTTATTACAACTTACTGAAGTATTTTTCTAATTTTTTCGAAAATTTTTGTTTTTATGTTCAAAAATAACGAGCATCTGAAACGTCGAAAAACAGTGCATTTCATGTATGATTGTTGAGTCCTAAAAAGGTATTTTTTGGCAATTGGTTGACACAGACCCCCTGCTCCGAATTCTTATGCTGTACATGTATAATCCTCCCCCAAAAAAGATAAAAAGTATCTGGGAAAAATGAGAAGGAATTACGATCATAAATGGATAAAAATCACGACTTTATCGCAAGTGTGCTTGAAATCGACCAGAAACTGTCAATGTAGTTTTTACGTTATTTCAGCATTAATAATAATTTTAAATGCCATAAAGACTCTGACTGACCCCTCTGACCGGCATGACGCATCCATACTGGCCATGCGATATGCAGCAGCATAGATGCACAGTGTATGGCCGGTCTGGGTCGTCAGTCAAAGGGCTTTTTGAGCCAAAATAACCTCACAAACTGGCGTAAATGGTTTTCAAAAGTTTAAAAATGATGTATGCTTCTAACCTTAATTTTCTACAAAATATTTTCACACGAATTATATACGTTATTTTGTCAACTTTAATGTAAAGTTTAAAATTGAGCGCTCCTTCAATGTAAAAAGCTAACTATATATTTAAGAAAGTTTTAAACGGGGAGCAATGCAGATTTAAAAAAAACGTTTATTATAGCTTCTCATTTTGGAAAATTGCATCGTTTTTCTCTGATAAACGATGCAAAATGAATAAATGGGCAGTAATTACATAATATTTGTACTTTCGTGTTCCGATCAAAAAGTTTTACGAGTATTTGATAAGCCTTATTCAAAACCGTATAATTCCGACAACTTTTCCGAATATTATATATTTAACACAAACATTTATATCATTTTTAAATTCTTTCCTGCCAACATAGATAGTGGAACAGTTCTTTAGAAAAATTACTAAATCACAATATAACTTGCGAGCTTTCATTTTTTCTAAGCAAAGGTTTTGCAAAATGAGTAAGTATCTATAGTCTGTTTCACATAACTTGTGCATAAATTCTTAGAATTTCCATCGACAATAAGCCGAGGGTTACGATAATTATATATCAGATCGATGCTATAATCGCAATCTGTCGGTTTATTGTCGGAAATAATTTCAAAATTTATGACCGAACTTGTGTGAAACAGACTATAATCGCGCGTTTAAATGAATCGTCTGGCGTATTAGTGTTTTAATGAGCATTTTATAACAAACATTATGTTATTTGAGCTATTTATTTAATGTCACCAGCACACGTAGGCGTGGGGCCTGGGGAATATAGAATCCAGCAGACACCTCAATCGATAGACACCCCAGAATTGAATTTTTCTTGCTATTTTTGGCCATTCGGTTCCATCGGACCCCTAGAATTTGGCCGCTGCCCACCTTTGTGTTTGTACACAGACGGTCCCGAATGGCCTTTGTAAATATATGAAAATCTTCACCGAATACAAAAAAAACATGAATGTTATTCAACTCAGCGCCCATAATGAACGACATTGTACAATTATTAGCATATTCACATATTTCTTGAGCTGTACATGCATTGATCATTGATTTTTTGAATGCTTTCGCTGACTTTTTCTCGCCTTTATAAGCAAGAATGAACATTTTCACGAATGATCGAAGCTGTCTAGGTAACGATGTGATTGACATTACACAGGTGTGTTGTCCTCAAAACTTTTTTCTGCTTTATATATCTGAATCGGACGAATTGTCATAGCTTTGCGGTTTAAGGTAACCTATCGTGATTGCAGTTTGTGCTGGCACGGACCGATGTTTGCTGATTGCCTCTTTTATTAATGTTTTCACCACATAATAAAAGTGAGTTAGCTGTGTAGATTAAGACGTTATCCAATCAATCGAAATTCTTGCTGTCAAGTTGCTTTATTGATTTGTCTATCTTTAGAAAAATGAGTTGCAACGATCCCAATTCTGGGGGGTCCAGTGAATCAGAAACACAGGAATGGTTGCTGACCTCGCAAAATTCTTCCGAGTATCGAATAATTTAAAAAAACTGTAAAATATGTCATTTTAAACATTTTTGGTGTAAAGGCTCGAAAGCGCCCATCGTTCGATATCGAATTCGATTTTTCGTAGAATTTCATTATTTTCGCTTTTTAAAAGGGAAACACATCGACAGATGAACTGTATAAAACTTTTTTAAAGTGCACCAGCGCTTGTTAGCCCAAAGAGAGCTTTTTTAGAAAACTTTTCGGATTGAATTTACATATGGGGCAGCCGAATTCTGGGGTCTGGATGGTGTAAAACTGGCGAAATCCTAAAAAACACGAAAAATTCGATTCCGGAGCCGTCTATTGATTTTGGACAAATTATTAATTAAATTTAACTCAAACGTCGAAAAAATGTAAACAATATAATGCGTATATGTAAAAAATGTAAAATATAAATTGATAAATTTTTACTTACATCGTCGGTTTATGAAAATAATGCCTCGACGTTAGCAGCTTTTTTCTTCGAGGGAAGAATGAATGGGTCAGGGATAAGTTGATTATCTCTAACTGTTTTCTTTTTTAAAATCACTCAGCGCACCTCTTTTTTAATCTTTAGCTTAAAATTAGGTTTTTTTAAATTTTCAGATAAAAAGATAGATTTCGATGTAGATTTTTTTACATCAAAAATTAGCTTATTCTCGAGCTTATGTTAAAAAAAGGGTTGACTCTTCGCAAATATTTTGATTCTTCCAGAAAAATACATAAATTTGGTTTTTCATCATTTTTTCCTAAAATGTAGTTCATTTATGGAGAGCTACTCATTCAACCTAAAAATAATTTATTATTAATTGACGCTAGATTTATTCCTGCTAGTAATTGATTGAAAATATTATATGCAGTATTCGTTTATACAATCATTAAAAGTAATTTGAACGAATATGTACACGTACATAATAGTCTAATGGTAATGGTTGGTTTGAAATGTGCTATTTTTCAAAAATTCATGCTTCAATTTATTAATTTTATTAGTCTTTTTTCATTGTTATTATTTATGTAGATGTTTTGTTAATTCTTCAACCAAGGTTATAATTTTAATTCATTTTCAAACCTTTCAATTTATTAAAAAATTTGCTTCACGTTCTAATAATAAATAAAGTAAAAATGTAAATTAAATCTGAAAATTCACTCTCAGACCTAATTCTTAATTTTTA
This sequence comes from Mermis nigrescens, assembly GCA_036768485.1. NCBI lineage: Eukaryota > Metazoa > Nematoda > Enoplea > Mermithida > Mermithidae > Mermis > Mermis nigrescens. The sequence goes on along the minus strand of JAVLUZ010000613.1, from coordinate 336,184 downwards.
TTGCATAATGTTTTAAGGAATGTCCGACCTTTCATGGTCGGTTAAACAGTAAATCTTTATTTCATTTAAATTTTTTGATAAGGCTCAATTTTTTTTCAACAAGCAAGTGTATGTAACTTTTGAAAAAGCACACTTACTATCCAACATGCACAGAATGGGAATCCTGGGGGGTGGGTGAAATTTTAGAGTGCCTTTTTTGGGTCCAAAAATGGTGTTTATGCGTCAAAAACATCTTTTTTCGGCGTTTCTGACAGTGCTCTATCTTTCTAGTGCATAAAAACATAAAAACATTTGAAAAAAATTTAAAAAATCACTCTTAAAAAGTACCCTTTCTACGAAATTTTTGTAAATGTTGGAAAACTTTGGAAATATCGCGAATTCTGGGGGTTAAAAATTTTTTGGGGGTGTGTGAAACCACCTGAACCCCCCCCAAGGTCATGTATGCTTACTATTCGAAAATTTTGCGGCTCGGTAATTTTGAAGTGGCAGTTTTACGCCTGCGTATTGCAAACTTTATAACCTACAGTGAAAAGTGTGAAAGTAATGCGGAAGAAGTGTAAAATATGTAGTAAAGTTTTAGACTGTCTACATTAAACCTTTGCGATATCGATAGAATAAAATAAATGAATTGAGCATAGTGCATACTGTTATTGCAATTTCAATATTTCTATTATAACGATTGTTTTTTAAAGCAAGCATCAGTCGATGTTAGTTCTAGTTAATAAATCTCTCTTATTTTGTAAATGCTTTAAAGTTTAATTTGGGAATTTTTCCGTACAAAATTGAAGAAGCAGTGGGATTTAGCTTATTAAATTATCTTTTATTTATTGTGCTTTAATTAAAATTTAATCGGATAAGTAATTTTTAGTTCATTTTTAATTAATCACTTTGATTTAATAGATTTATTTTATCGAGGTTTGATAATTTGGAATTTAGATGCCGTCACACCACCTATTTTAATCAATTTTTTGAATTATTTTTTCATCTTATTTACGAATTAATCGTATTTTTGGCTCGCTTTCATGTTTTTTTCTATATTTCGTTGTTCACGATATTTATTTAACACGTTAAAGAATTATATGATTATTACTTAGTTCATTCATGTGTGTCGTATACGCTATTTTCGTGTAATATCGGTCTATTTTTTAACTTTAATTTTTATTAAATTTTGCTAGCGTCGCTGTATAGTTGAGCTAGTTGAGATTATTTCTATTTTAATGAATCTTAAGGTTTAAATTACTCGCTCGCTTTGCTTTACAACGCACTGCGTTTTTGTTATCAGGACTCTTTGACTCAATCTTCGGCACTTTACACAGCAGGTGGCGACTGCGAAATTCATTGCTGGGACATTGAGAGCAATAAAGAAAAGGTGAAGCGTGTAAAACGAGCCTCATCGTTTACAATATGCTAGTTCTGGGGCGGAGTGTAAACCAATATTTTAATGAGCATTTATTTATTTATAGCATTTATGGTGTTTATTTGTAGTATTTATAGCGTTTATAGTATTTATAAGTGTAAACTGAAAGTTTCAAATTAAATCCGTACAATTTGTGTTAACTATATTTACTCAGGGCGTACGAAATTTTAGATTTTGCGAGAAATGTAAATCTTTTTTATTTTATTTGTGCCCGAAAATGAATTTTTTCGATTTTGCTTAAAGACGCGTTTGGCATTATTTTATTTACTAATCACCGACCGAAAAATTCTTTAAATTTACCCTGAAAATCGCCACTTGATCGCTTAGAAAATTTTGTCGACCTTTTTGATGGGCTTAATTTGCAAATATTTATTACGTCAGGCCAATACTGAAATTATAGTTCGCGTTCGAAGTTCTGATCTTACTGTAGAATACTTATTTTTTGCATCGTAGTGTAAAGTAAGCGCTGGTTTCGCTCTAGGAGCTTAGCTTATTCAAAAACTGGCCGATTTTTAGATCGCGCATTTTGTTTACACTAATATTTTTTTGCAAGGCACGCCGCGATATTTCAGAAATTTCGGCGAGCATTGTAAATTGGCTTTTGTTTACACTAAGGCGTAAACGGTAGCGAATTTTGATAACGTTTTGGTGTAAACTGGCCTTGTCTTTCCTCGAAAACCTGGAAAAGCGTTTAAACAAGTTTGCTAAGCCTAAAATTGTAATTATTTATTTACACAGACCTCATTCTCGGGACACACCGATATGATCCATTGTTTATCGTGGGGTTCCGATAACTGCATCATTTCGGGTAGCGAAGACGGGACGGTTCGTTTTTGGGGTAAGCGTATTGTAGTTTTAAAGGATTTTGGCTATTTGTTTTTCACTAACTTCTAGTAAAATTTAACTTTACACTCGTTGATGGTTCGGTTTTTGATCGGGTTTTTTCCTTTTTTTATACCGTGCGATTACTAAGCCTATCGCAGCCTTTTATTTACACCGCATGCCGCACACTTTACATCACACCAACTACTCGTAAATTTTACTATGATGTTAAATTTTGAATGGTGTAAAGCGTTGCGATTGGGCGCTGTGTTTAAGCATTGCTTGTTGCTATCGTTTAGATCCTCTTATTTTTTTTAATCTTTGAATCTGAGAAGTTTAGCGAAAAACCCAAAAAATGTCGGTTTTCCATTTTTTAAAATTTATTTTAATTTTAATCTTGTATAGCTTTTGCATTTGCAGGTTGATATACGTGGTCTGCTTCAATTATCACCTTTTTTAACAAAAAACTTACATCGCTTTTAAGCTAAAAACTGACAAGCGATTGACGAAAACGGCATAAAGACGGATTCTGTTCCGCTTTACACTTCTAGTTTCCCAAACTTTAGCAGAAAAGTGATTCGTACTCAAACGATAAATCCAAGATATTCTTTATTAATTTTCCATGATTTTAATAAAAATTATTACCTTTTTCGAATTTTCTTATTCTTATAAATATTTTTTCACCTTCGCGGAATTCGCTATTTTTCATCCAAATCCAGCCAAATTTTCAGCCAAATTTCGTCAAAAATGTCAAATCTTCGTCTTCTGGCTTCATTTACCCATTTTCTGACTATATGTTTTTAATTTGCCCGATTTCTTTTGTGTTTTATGGAAGGTTTAAGGTTTTCACGTTCTAGAAAAATAGAATATCGTAGAAACGCCAAAAACTGATACTTTAGACGCGTAGCCATCTCTTTTGACCCCGAAAAGGGCACTTTTAAAAAAGTTTCTTGCCCCTCACCTAAAATTTCCATCCTGTGCACGTCTGTCGGGTAATTGAACTACTGTTTCTCGCCAAAAAGGGCAAAAAAGCACTTAAAAAAAGCATAAAAGCGTTACTTTTTACCTAAATGGCAGGCATATAAAGGATCTAAGCCTTCGGCGACTGGTATGCATAGGTGGGCGGCACCGAAATGCGGGGGTGCAAGATTCTTCAAAGGTCAAAAAATGGCCTTAAAAATGGTAGTATGGCGAAAAAACACCATTTTTCAACGTTTCTCATCGAGCACTATGTATCCATTGGCATCAAAAAATTGCGGAAAAAAAACAAAAAATTTCAAAAATTGAATTCTGGTGGGTATTCCGGTTTTTAAGGATTGCATACCCCAAACCCCATCCCCCTGCACGCCCAGGTATGCTGGTATGATGTTATTCGGCCGAATTCTTCCATTTTATGGCTTAATCAACCGATCTTTTGGCAAGAACTCACAGCTTAATCAGACATGGCGTGGGCGTGGGGTCAGGCTGGGCCGCAGATGCAGGGCATGGTCGTTCTGGGGGGTCAACTTTCTGGGGGTGGGTTTTGGAACAAAGTGGCTTCGAAAACTATTGTAAGCGCTAAAATTGCGTTAAAACTAGCTTTTTACGTAGTTTCTGGCCAATCTGAAGCATTTTTGAAAAAAATTTCTAATTTTTATCCATTTTACCTTCATATCGGCTTCCCCTAAAAATATCCCATTTTTTCATTGTAGGGATCTAGACTTCCAACCCTTTCTTCCCCTCTGAAGTGCAAGCCCTGTCTGGCTGGACTCCCTGACAGAGAATCGAATCAAAAAGACCCCCCCCAAAATCGGTAGACCACTAAAATTGACTTTTCGGTGCTATTTTTAGCGATTTTCCCCATTGACTCCATAATGTGATTGTTGCCAGTGTTTGATTCTACTCGCTTGTCTAGCATTTTTAAGTTAAAATGATGCTATTTCAACTTAAAATTGTTTCATTCGTTATCAAATTTCGGCTTACCTTTTGCGAAGAGCCGTCTCGATTCAGGAATTTGAGGAAGTACAGATTTCAAGGCACAATCAATTAAAATCCCGATTTGCTTATAAATTCCAAAAACGCAATAAATTCTGAGCGATTGAACAAAATAGTCAAAAAATGATTATTTTGCCCTGAAATTTGGCTTTTTTGGGCAAACAGGTAGCTAAAAAGGCATTTAGCAACACTTTTCCTGCGAATTATTTTAAAAAATCTCGAGCTTGTGAGTGAAGCTTTCTGAGGGGTTGCCCCCTCCCCCACCCAGAGCCCCATAAGATCACGCATGGTCTGATGAGTATTACACATGGGCGTGTGGTGGTCTGGAACATTGGTGAGCGGAGCGGCCCTGTAGTTCTGGAGGTGCAAGATTTTTCAAAGGTCAAAAAATGGCTTTAAAAATGTCGGTATGGCGAAAAAAGACCATCTTTCAACGTTTCTCATCGAGCACTATCTATTGACATTAAAAAAATTGCGGAAAAAACAACAAAATTTCAAAAGTGAATCCTTAGGGGGTATTTTGGTTTCTGGGGGTGCATACCATACGTGGGCAGCACCAAAATTCTGAGAGTGCAAGATTTTTCAAAGGTCAAAAAAATGGCCTTAAAATGGTGGTATGGTGAAAAAACACAATTTTTCAACATTTCTCATCGAGCACTATCCATTGACATCAAAAAATTGCGAAAAAACAAAAAAAAATTTCCTAGGGGTATTTCGATTTCTGGGGGGTATTTTAGTTTCTAGGGGGTGCATACCCCCAAACCCCCACGCCCATGTATGGTCTGGACCCTTTAGAAAACCCCGTAATCGATAGCCTCTCCCAGAATTAAATTTTTGGCGCAACTTTTTGCAATTCGCCCCATCGAACCCCCCCAGCATTCGGTCTTTGCCCATGTATGGTGAGGATGATCATTGGGGTCATCTGGAATGTCCTTATGATTATTTGCGGCCACAAATGTTTCCGATATTTAGTACACTTAAACAAGATTGTTATGGCTGAGTAAATAAAAATCGTTCCTATACCCTGCGCGATAATCGATAATTTATGCTTTATTAAATCATAATAATTTCTAGGTTATAACGTAATTTATAATTTATAATATTATTCATTTCTAATATATATATATATATATATATATATATATATATATATATATATATATATATATATATATATATAATTTATGATCTGAATAACTTATAATATATTCTTTCTTTCTTTAATTTCTTTCTGATTTTAGAACATTAATCTGCATGCAATTCAAATCAGCTAATTTTTGGTCAAAATTCAGTGAAAGTGTAAGTGTAATGCTGATTGAAAAAGTAGAATAATCGCCTAAATGGGGAGAATTTTGACGAACAAACGGCAGGTAAAGTTATAAGGCCGAAAATGGCGAAAATTTGAGGTGCAAAATAATTTTTATAACTAAATCCTTATCAGCTGTTGAGTTATGCGTAAAGAGCTCTTTCCTAACGCTGAATCTCAAATTTTAGACTTTAATGCTTCAACTTACTGCTTTTTCATAATTACCGAAAATTGCAACAAAAAAGGTCGAGAAAATCAGAAAATCCACGTTTTTTTAACGAAAGGGTTTTAACGTTTTCCTTTTTTTGCGACGCTCAAATTAAGGGCTTCCTCAAAACAACTACCTTTCTAAAATTTTGTCTTCTACGGCCTTTCGCTAATGATAATTTGTTCGTTCGTATGGCTTTTTATAGATTCTTCGATTATTTCTTACAGTAATTTAGCCTGGGTATACAAGTTTTTAATATTTCAAAATTTGGTGTTAAAGACCTTGTATCGAAATAACAAAAAATCGAAATATGGCGCGGAAACGCAAATTTCTGATGAAACATTTCAGGTTGTGGCCTAACATAGGTGCTAAAATTCCTCTACCTCTCCTTCTCTTGCACTTATGGGCTTAGAGATACCTTCCATACAAGTTAGAGGGAATAGGGGATCCCTTCCCAGGACTGTTCGTCATCCCATTACCCCGAAGATAATCTTTGAGCCCCCTATTTTTGGGTGAAAACTAACCTTTTTTAGTCATTTTTACGTGTTTTTTGGCTCTATTAGGCCAAAAAGCGAGGATCATATACTCTCATCCTATTCTTAAGATAGGCGGAGACCCTATCTAAAATTATGAGGTCAAAAGCAGTAAAAATGTCAAAATTTTTCCGGCGTCTGTATATACTTTGGCGCCAAAAATTGATCAATTTCTGTATTTTCTAGTCTTAAAACTGATATAATGCAGTCAAAATGGACTAACATTGTTTTAAAAATTCGAAATTACCTTGAAAATACGTTTTATTGGTTATTTTGACCATTTTAGTCGTGTAGACAACAAATAGAAACGTGATCGCTAAATTAACGTTTTGGATTTCTGAGATTTTACCCTCATCCTCTGCCGACCCTGTCCCTGTGCACTATGCCCTTGACCCCGTGACTTTTGACTTGTTGACCCTTGACCCGGTGACCCTAAACGTTCAATTGTTGACCCGTGAATCGATGACCTTGACTGTTGACCACGTGCCCTTTAACCCAGTGATTTTTACTTATTTAGGCTGATAATCGTAAGGCACATAGCTGGCCCTCCTATTTGAGGGGGAACAACACCAATTTTGGGGGATCTAAGCCAAAAATAGCACAAAATCAACGTGTGAAAAGTCCAATTTTTCTGGTTTTTCTGAATTTTGGGGGTCCGGACCCTCTCAGTCCCCCCTGTCCACAGCTACGTGCCTGATAATTGTATTTGCTCGCCATGCTAATAATTTTCCTTAATTTCAAAGCAGAAAATGAGCAAATTGCCGTTTTCTCTAAATTTATTTAGTGCGTTACGATCAATTACTTTCAATATCTACTACGGTTTTAAGGTTCTACATTTCAAGCCATTCTCCGGTTATAAATTTATCAATTTTTTTAATCAAACTCTCAATTTTTCTCAATTTTTATCTAATAAATCCATTTCTTATTTCTGAGACGTGAGAATAGGCAAGGAGGCCGTTCATGTTTTGAATCCGATCGATTCGGATTGTTGTCGTAAAAACCGCGGCAAATGGATCGGCGCCTTGGCCTCCAATCGTGATTGGCTGGTTTGAATTTTTCCCAATTTTTCGGCAGCTCGTGGCTTTTCTTGTCATTTTTATTCAATCGAGTTCTCTCTTTTTTACGTGCATCTCATACGTATTAAAATGGTTTTTCTATAAATTTATGTCGGAACTTTTTTTATTTCATTCCCGCGCTGTTATGTTTTGATATTATTCGCGCTGCCTTTGATTTTATTCTTAAGTTTTTCCTTTTTTATTCTCTTTGTGCGCTAAATACTCTGCGCTTTTAACTTATTTTAGCGATTATCGATCAGGAAATTGGAATGGAATGAAAGTTGAAAAAGATTCGTAGATATATGAAAATTTAGTTCCGTGTAATTTCTTTTTGAGTTTGTAAAATTTTTTAACCTTCGCGTCTTTTGGACGAAAGCTTTATTTTTTAGATCATTTTTGCTCGTTTTTTCTGAAATTCGTGGCCAAAAATCTTAGCCCTCCCTAAATATTGAGCCGTTAGTCCATGTAGCTGTAGATTAAAGGCATTTCAATATTCATATTTATATACCGTTTTGAATAATCGTAATTCTGATCCATCAGTCGGCACTACTTTTTTACAAATGATTCAATTTAAATATGGAGTGCAAATAAAGGATAATTTTTAATTCAGGTATGCGGCGGTGGACCGCAGCTCGGACTTTGGCACATCGGCTCCTATAATTTGGTCAGCGTGCTCGAAACGGCTGATATCGATCATCATTGCGTGTCATTTCATGAAGATAAAATAAAATGATGATCGAATTAATCAATTAATTGAACAAATAAATTGACGAATGAATTAATGAATCAATCAATCGATCCGATAATAATCAATCAATTAATGAATAAATAAATTAATTAATAGATAAATAAATAAATAAATAAATAAATCAGAAATAAATTAATTAATTAATTAATACATAAATGACTAAATAAGAAATAACTGAAGAAATAAACAAATAAATAAATAAATAAGCAAATAAATGAATAAATAAGTAAATAAAAATAAATAAATAAAAATAAGTAAATAAATAAATACAAATAAATAAATAAATTAGTAAATAATTAGGAAAACAATAAAGTAAGTGTGTAAGTCAATTAGAAAGCGTGAGTAATTAAGTAGGTAACGAAAATAATCGAGTAGGTAGGTAAATTAATTCAGAAATAATACATGAGATAAATAAAATAACAAGATGATTTGCATTCTTGAGGGTTTATAGATGCAACTCATGTGTATACATGGAGAACAACCAAATTTTGGGGGTCTAATGGGGCGAGGTGGCGAGAAAGTACAGCAAATTAAGTTTCGTTGAGGTCTACTGGATTCTGGGGTCTTCGAATTCTCAGGGTACGGGCACATAGACTCCTCTCACACTCTGGATGCAGCAGGAGATCGAGAACACACACAGGCACGTAGCTGGCCCTCCTATTTTGGGCGGACCAACATTAATTTTGGGGGTCTAAGCCAAAATAGCAGAAAATAAGTGTAAAAAGTCCTATTTTTCCGGTTTTTTCTGAATTTTGGGGGTCGGACCCCCCGTCCCCCACAGTTACGTGCCTGAACACAGATAGGCGTGAAGGGGGTTTAGGGGCTGTGCACCCCCAGAAGGCCGAATACCTCCCTACCCCAGAAACCAAAATACCCCCTCCCAGAATTCAATTTTTGAAATATTTTCTGTTATTTTCGTTGAAAAATGGTTTTTTTCGCTATACACCATCTTTCATTTTAAGACCATTTTTTGACCTTTAAAAACCTTGACTTCCCCCAGAATTTTGATGGTGGCCAGCTATGATCGGGAGTGCCCTACCACCCAAAGTATGATATTCTTGACCTTCCCTCATTTTTGGCTAAATTCTTCGATCTGTGGCGATTTGTAGGGGCTTTTTGCCATTTTTGGCTGAAAACCGAAGTTAATTCACCCCTTCTCGTGAAAATAATCGACTATAACCCCATTCTAAATTTTGATCTGTTACATTTGTAAATGCAACACGTTAGAATTTTGACTATTTAGGCTTGTTCATCTCAAATATTGTTTAAATATTAGCTAATATTATCGCTTTGATTATAATTAATTAGTGATTAATTATTAATTGTATCTTTTTATTATTTGATTTTTAATTTTTCTAATATTACATTTATTGTTAAATTTTGCATTTTGTGCGTTTTACTTATTTTTTATTTCTATCTATACTTTTGGCTATGCCGAGCACGTGTTTAGGAAGATGTAAAATGTTCTTTTTGTAGATAATAGGCTGCGGCGGCCTAAATTCGTTGAATTATTGGAATTTTAAAGGCGAACTGACGACTTACGTCGATAAAACGCCGTCTACAGTATACGATATTAAATCTAATTGCAATTCGTCGAAAAATACCGTGAGTCGAATTTTTATTTTCTTAAAGATTTAATTCTTATTTTTAAATTCTACACTTTTAAACTTGCTCCAGCCGACTAGCTATGTTTACTTTACATTGTACTTATTACAGCTAAAAATTCGACTGCGATTTACATCATTTAAGACTTTAATTTAGTTTATTCTAAGTATAGCTTTTAAATTGTTTAAATAAGGTCAACTTTGACTGTTCTTACTTCTCTGGCTTCGCGGAATGGAAAAGCAAAGTCAGTTTAAAGTGAAAAAGTGTAAAGCGGCATTTCGTTCTCGTAGTGTAAACTCGTGAAATAATTATAGTATTCCGTTTGTTTTGAATTTTTTTAGTATTAATTTTGCCACTTATTTTTTATTCAGGTTTTGTGCGTTTGCGGCGACGGCCCGAAAGTGGATTTGTTTCTGAATCTCGGCTACTCGTCTTATTTACTAGATACATCGATTTGATTTTCTTGTCTTTATTGAATAACTTTTGATTAAATCGAATAAACTGACTGAAACTCTTACTAGTTATTATTTTTCGTATTACACATTGGCGTGGGAGTTTTGTACCCCTTCAGAAGTTGAACCCCCAGATTACTGTAGACCCCAGAATTCTATATTTAGTAACATTTTTGGCAATTTTACCCATCCTGATCAACCCCCCAGATTTTTTTGCCGCCCATGTATGCACGTATAGGTACATTACCTCCTAAAACGTACTGGCTGAACCATATGAATACCTGTCTCGACATAAATGTAACGGCTCTAAATTTAAAGAATGGTCCCCAGCACTCGTGGGGGGTATGCACCCTCTCCCCAAAAGGCCAAATACCCTGCCACAGAATTCAATTTTTAAAAATTTTTGTTTTTCGCTATTTTTGATGCCAATGGTAGTGAGTGCTTGATGAGAAAAGTTGAAAATGGTGCTTTCGCCATACCACCATTTTTAGGACCTTTTTGGACCTTTGAAAAATCTTGCACTCCCTAGAATTATGGTGCATCCCACCTATGGTCCCGGGCCATTCTTGGGGAGGTACATATGTAGGTAAATGACCTCAAATGTTTGGCCGAAAATGGCAGAAAAACAACTAATAATGGCTAAAAACGCATATTTTCGCCGCAAGATCGTAGAAGAGCTAAAATTTCTTACATGGTGCACGGTGTTATCGACTTTGGGAGTGAGAACCTCTGTACCTGCGCAGCGAAGAATTCTATGGGGAGATTCTGAAGTTGTAGCATCGAAATCGCCAAACTGCATAAGTAACGCAAAAATTTAGTTCTGGAGTTCTAGAGACAGAGCAACCAAAATCCGCACCTAACACCAAAAATTCAACTCTGGGGTCTATTGATTTCCAGGAGGTCCAGCCAGACCCCGCGTCCGTGTGTAATGAGGCCTCTTGCCATTGTTTAAGGCTAAGGATACGTAAAATGACGAGGGGTCACGCGACCATACGTGGGCAGCACCAAAATTCTAGGGGGTGCAAGATTTTTCGAAGGTCAAAAAATGGCCTTACAAATGGTGGTATGAGTGACAAAACACCATTTTTTAACGTTTCTCATCGTGCTCTATCCATTGGCATCAACAAATTCGTAGAAAAATTGTAATTCTGGGAGGGGCATTTTGATTTCTGGGTGGTATATTGGTTTCTGAGGGTGCATACCCCCGAACCCCCGACGCCCAGGTGTGGTCACGACGACACGATGTTATCTTTTTTGTTAATTTTTCAATTTTTGCATTACATAGTTGCTTCATATTAATCGACAATATTTTATTTTTTTGGACAGAAATTTAAGAAAGGACCGATTTTCAATTCAATTAAGTAAACAAAGCTTTTATTCCCATCACCAGCCAAACAGTATGTCTGCCTAAGCAAAGTCGTCACCTGGCGAATAGCCAACAAATGAATTGAACGTCGTCGACTTAAAGCTTACTCAAGTGTCATTGTAGCGTCTCCTTCAAATACCTTTTTAGGATCGAAAGCTGAAAACAAAAATGCTTAGGCAAAATCAACGTCTTTGTCACTTACAAGAGGAGGAGTGCGAAATTTTTTGTTATATTCACATAATTTGTTGGCTCATTTAATTTGAGCCAACAATCCATAAAAGTATAATTTGGCACAAAAATGCTTTCAAGTTTTGTTCTATAGCTTGACCCCTGTAGCAACTACGTCTAGTTTTCCAAACTGAATGTTGGTCAATATTGAAGCTTTCCAGAGAAATTAGGAGTGAACCCAAATTTGGATCACAATCCGAACCGTAATAACCAACAGAAAATCATTAAATTGATAGAGTAGTCTCAGATTTATTTTCTATGAATAATTCGCTGCATAATTTTTATTAATTGCTTGCCACTACTGTACACTCTAAATTCTTATTTATCAATCTGATTTCTGATCATTCCAGACTTAAACATAATTTTTAGAAATTCATGTGAACCTGTTGATTAATTATTTTGTTAATCATATACTCGTTTATTTGGCCCATGCAAATTATGTGCAGTGTCGTTTGAATTTACTCTATGTATCAAATACACTATTTTAAACATGCCTATCAACGTATTACACTGTACTATATCAAATTAATCATACAAAGATAGAGAAACTTTGCCTAGCAACTATGAAGGTCTTCATGCGGTTGTGATTTCTGCTTGACCTATAGTCAGTTTCATTTATTCGAGAGATTTTCAGTAAATTTTTTAGAAGGCTCAGAACATACAATTACTTCGTGCCGAAATTTCAGCGAATTTTAAACCTTTTTTCAGGGTAATCACTCACCCGGGAAATCCGAGAAAAATCCGGGGATTTTTTTGGCATCAGGGAAACCCGGGAAAAACCTGGGATTTTCGTCAAGAAATTTAGTTTGAACTCAGTTTTCGGAGGCCAAAAATATTGAATTAATAGTACAATGTTACATTTTTATCGCTTTCAGTATCATGCTAGTTAACGTGTTTTTATATTTTATCATGTAGCGTTTATTCCCGTTTTTCTTCTCGCCCATTGTCATATCGTTGATTGCTATTTAAGTATTCTCGTTGTTTGATATAGCTAGTAGCTATTTGTACTATTGTTCGTTAAGACGTTTGTGCAACAGTGTTTTTTGTACTTAGCAAAGATTTTTCCCGATGTACAAAGACTTTTTGGGACCCTCTTTGTATGATACAAACATCAATGAGATAATATTTGTTTACGATAAGGCAAGAATGCGATTGGATGGAGGCTGGAGAGACGGACATAAGCATATAAATGAGGTAAAAATGACATCTTTTTTGCTAAAAAAATCCGCGCATTATCCTATTTTTTATCGTGCGATCTGAAAAAACAAATCTTAAATAAGTTGTCCAGTGACTGTCATCCACAGTTTGTCGCTCGCTCGATATACTTTACTATTGCATGTAGAAAAGATAGGTCCCCGATTGTATAACTATGCCAAATTTTCGGCGCTTCGCGCCGAAATGAGTAATTGTGTGTCCTATTGTATCTTTTATAATAGTAGAAATCGCATTTCGAAAGGGAAAATGTCAAATTTTTCGGTGCTTCGCTCCGTTTTAAAGACGATTCCTAACGATTTTTGCCCTCATAAAACCAGGAATTAGCCAAACTACACTGCCAAAGGTCGAACAACTCGTTTTCACCACACTAAAGCCGCTACCGTACTATATCATAGTACCCAAAAATTTGTGTGTACAAAATGTACAAAGACTTTTAGGGACCATCTTTGTATGTGTTCAAACGGACCTTGTACAAAATAATACTGCCTGGAAGCCATTTCCTGTTCATGTAGGTTTCAAAACAATTTTAACAGCTATTTTTGCATAGTTTTCTTCTATTTTCAATTAAAAATCTCGATGTTTCGCATCAAATGCTATAAATACAGCAAATCTAGCAGTAAATCATGCTTCTAGATGTCTATCCGCCTAATTTCGAAAATTTTTCGGCGCTTCGCGCCAGATTTTTGTTAAAGTCATAAATTTAATGATTTTTTTGCACAAACATTTTAAAATTTCTAGAAAAAATATTGCGCCAAGTGATTTTATGTAAAAGTATGCAATATGAAACACCGAAAAAACGCTATGTTGCGCGTTAAGGGCAAATTTTTGGGTCATTTTAATATTACGTAATTCCTTAAAATTCTTCTTGTGTTTTCGCTAAAACATCAGCCTTTTTATTTTGCATATTAAGTGGCATTGACAAAGCGCCATTTTTTGTGCACGTTTCCCGTGCCATTCTTTGCTTCACACTGCTTGAACCCTAAATGTTTTAGGCCCAAAATCTTTCTTTCCTATAAATCTTCACTATGGCACTCGTTTTTGCAACAAACCAAAAGCTACGGGTCTACTAGCTCGGGCAAGCTAGTATGCGCTGATACAAAAAGCGTTGCTGAAAATAATACAGCGAATAAAAAAATTTGCGAAATTTTGCAAAAAACGGCTACAAAATGCAAGTCACAAATCATTGCATACATAACGTTATTTGGTCGGGCAAAGTTGGTGCAAACATAAACTGGACTTCACTAGCTAACACACACCGCAAAATCGTCGAATACGAGGCTAAATTATTTCCGGGGCTAAAACTCAATTCTCCGATAGCAAGGCCACAGCATTAATATTTACCATTGGAAAAATTAAGGTTACCGGGCTGAATACCGAGGCTCAGCTACATAGATTTTATAAAAAAGAAATATTTTTTTGCTCGACATATTCGAAGGCGCATAAAAAAACATTGAAATGCAGATGTGACGTCATCATAGGTGAGCAGCACTAAAGTTCTAATGGGGGAGCGTGCAAAGGTCAAAAATGGTCTTAAAAATGGTGGTATGGCGGAAAAACACCATTTTTCTACATTTCTTGTTTAACACGGTCAATAAGCATAAAAAAGCGTTAAAAACAAAAATTTTCGAAAATTGAATTCAGGGGGAATAGAGTCTGAACTCTGTATGCTTTAGCACAGTAAATGCTTCAGCACACCTATGCTGAATGGGTCAGCTTTACTATCATCACAGTCGCATTATTGGCTTAATGTTTCACCAAGCGGTAGAATGGCTGACCTCTTTCGAAAAAATTAAACTCGTACTCGTATTTATTAACTTATTTAATAAAAATTTATAATTATCAAAAATGGCTATTTAAAACATATATTTATCTGATATTATCAGTTGTTTGAAAATCTTGACTTTTTGATGAAAAAGTGCGCGGAAAATTTGATTTTCATGAAGAAACAACTGATTTACTCGTTTTAATGCGGATGTGATGCTGATTTTTATGTAGCGATGGTCAGCTTTTATGAATTATTTATTACTTATTATTACTCATGTTCTGTTTATTAGTTATCACTTTTTGGAAAAAACAATATGACGCTCCAGTAATTTTCAGTTTGAAATTTTGTGCTTGAATATTGCGAAATTTCTATAGTAACGTATTATAATATGCCGCTTAAATAAAATAAGTGAGTAAGATGAAGTCACTAGCATCCCGATAAAGTTACATCCTATGTCGTTATTATTATTCGCTATAACATCTATTGATGTGGGTTAAGTGTTTAACACTTTATTTCTTTTTAAATTTTTGTTAATTAATTTAAACTTTCAATTTGAGTAAGATAGAGCCCTTTAACTTATCGATTATCTTGAATAAGTTGACTGCTTTTTTCTCAAAATTTCGAGAATATCGTAAATTTATGTCAAACGCTTGCTTTTTTAGCTTTTCGTTCTCTGAGCTGAATGAAAAGTTGTTTGAGAACAAATTTTAAAACCCATTTCTGCCTTTCGATCAGCGATTGATCGGTTGAGCTCGCCTAAAAGTGTCTAGGATGGAAAATCGTTTATTTATTCAAAGCAGAAGGCACATTTCATTCATTTCTCCATTAACTTTTCCTTATGATCAAAATACATTTAAGAGGGATTCTTCTCAACGACGTGTTTTAACACATGGGTTTGAGAAGTGTCCGAACCATAAGTGGACAGTACAACAATTCTGGGGGAGTGCAAGATTTTTCAAAGGTCAAAAAATAGTCATAAAAATGATGGTATGGCGCGAAAAACACCGTTTTTCAACGTTTATCATGTAGCACTATCCACAGGCATCAAAAAATTGCGAAAAAAACAAAAAAAATTTCATCAATTGAATCCTGGGGGTTATTTTGATTTCTGGGGGAAGGGTATTCGGCCTTCTGAGGGGTGCATACCCCCCGCGCCCACGTGTGGTCCGAACCCCCTTCCCGCTCGAAAAAATCCATAGACCTCGCAGAATTGAATTTTTGAAGACATTTTTGGCAATTTTGTCCGATCGGACTCTCCCCTGAATTTGGCTGTTGCGCACGTATCCTTATTGTTCTCGGCCTTTTTAGCATTCAAAAAATGATTATGATTTACAAAATGGTGACTTATTTTGCATTAAGTTCTGCTATTGCTTATTCACTGCGCTCTGTCCCGATTCTTCGACCGACCCGATTCTCGACCGTCCCGATTCTCCGACTTTCCTGATTCCGCGACCGTCCCGATTCTCCGCCTAATGCTAAGAGAAGTAATTTAAAGATTCGCGAAAATCTCGTTTCTCCGACCGTCCCGATTCTCCGTCCGTCCCGATTCTCCGACCGTCCCGATTCTCCGTCCGTCCCGATTCTCCGATTTTTCCCGATTCTCCGACTACAGATTCAAATATGACAGGTAGCATAAACCACATGTCCATCAACTGCTAAATAGCGGTTGTACATACATGTAATAAGGGACTCATTCAGAGATTGAATTATTATGTGATTTTACGGATTTTTTCATAACGTATTATTTTTTCATTCAGTAAAATTGAGAATGATATTCTATATCTGCAAATCTAATGTGAAAAAGTGATTTTTTTGTCTGACATTACAATTATTCGTTTCATTTTGACTTAAAGAAGTGAGAATTAACAGAAGTTACATCAAAGTGTATAAATAGCGTTGAATTTCTTTGTTACGTTTCCATGAAGACAGCTCCGCCAAAGTCTTCCTGTGCTTGAGCTATTGTAACAAAATAAGCGATTACATGCGACACAGTATCAACTGGGATTGTCTCCTTGCCTAGCTCAGACTTTTAGTATTAATGCAGATATATACCTTTGTATGTCAAACGTCTTGAAAACGACGCTACAAATTTTTGTCTAATTTGCATTTTCCATTTTTTTGTTTCTATTTTTATAAGTCAGAGCAGAATTTCATCGTATTCGTTACGGTGGTTAATCGAATAAATAGGTATCCATGTACATATCTGTATAAGTGGTCGATTGAATAAGTATATATGTATGTACATATCTGTACGCAAAACACATATATGCATGTTATGTACATGCGTGGAATGCGTTCGTAGGTACTGCATCATGAATCGTGCAATGCAGTCGTAGTCAAAACTTGTCAAATCTTACCATGGTCGGAGAATCGGAATGGTCGGAGAATCGGGACGGGTGGAGAATCGGGACGGTCGGAGAAACGATATTCTCGCGAATTTAAAAAAAACTCTTTAAGCATTAGGCGGAGAATCGGGACGGTCGGAGAATCGGGAAAGTCGGAGAATCGGGACGGTCGGAGAATCGGGACGGTCGGAGAATCGGGATGGTCGGAGAATCGGGACGGTCGGAGAATCGGGACGCAATCACTTCACTGGGGCCTTCCGTCGCCAAGCTATTTTGTAACAAGTGATTGAATGACTAATTTTTCAATGCCTCACAAATAAGTCTCTCGAAATAATTGACTTTTTATACATGTCTATGCTTACAAGATCCTTAAAATATTTCACTTCATTGTTTATCCGAAATGATTAGCAATAAGTGACCTTTTGAAAGATTTTTGCTAAAAAAATTGTGAATTCATTCAGGAAAAATTTCTCTTGCATTAAATTTCTGCACGAATTCGAAATAATTTTGAAATTATTGAAAAGTATTCTTGAAAAATATGTGCCTAATATCCTAAAATTATTCGTTGAATAAAACCATAGTTGTTCAACGAAAGCCAGACAAAATTTTTATTTTTTTATGAATACATAAATTAATAATTATACCAACTGAAATTGGAAATAATCCTTAGTTTTTATTGAAATACATTTGAAAATTTATATATTCAGAAAACAACATAGGAAAACAACAAATTTATAATTAAAAGTTGAAACTGTAACTGAGCTCACTTTTAATTAAAGACAAATTTAAAAAAATTTATAACATTCGTATCAAATAAAAATTTTGAAACGAATCTTTTTTCAAACGGAATTCTTGCGGTTCGCAAATTTCTAAGCTGCAATTTTACATTTAAGCTTTTTGAATTATAAAAAGTGTTTGAAAATGTATCGTACAAAAATATTGTTACTATATTATAAGGTTCCTGTAGTATACTTTATGATGTATTGGCAGAATGGCAGAATAAGATCGATAAATTGATAGAATATTCAAATATTTTCATATTTTATTGTTGCGACGGTTGCCACCAGATTGTACACAGCTTCATTTGTTTCGTGATAATCAGTAGCGTAAACATCAGTCTATGTGGTTTGATTGTTTAGTACATGAATCTTATGTTTTTCCTTTCGAAAACGAAAAATATAAACTACGAGTAATAGAATTTTTTAATATGAAGTCGGTGAAGCAAAAGCATTAAATTCTTTGAATTGAAGATAACGAGCTGTTCTCTGATAAAAATTAAATTTGATGATCAATTAATGATTTAATTTTTAAATTAATTAAATTAATTTAAACTAAATAATTTTGAAACTGTGAATTTAAATTTAGTTGTTTTCGAGTTTCGATACACTTCATGTTAGTTGTATTTTTGCTTCATTTTTATCTTTTTTTCCATCTATTGTTTTATTAATTATTTTTAATATTTTTATTATATAACTTAGGTGCAATAAATTTTTACATTAGTTTGTGTTTTAAGTTTTGATATATTAATGTAACGCCTCTTTTTCGTTTAAAAATATTTCAAAAAAGTGAAGAGCAAAATTTTTCTTTGTGGCATATAAAAAATTTTAAAGACAGCTCGCTTTTGAATCCGTTAGGCGATTTTTTGTTTTGGAGCTTTTAAAAACTTTTGGGGTTTACACTGCGGGCGACTATTGCTAAATTTACTTCTGGGACATAAGACTAATGAGAAAATGAATAACAAGTAAAATAAGCATCGGATTTTACAACGTGCTAAATGAGATAGAACTAAATTTCATAAAATAAGTTACAAAATGGAATTCCGTACAAAAATATTGGCAAGCTTAACAGTATGACCAAGTTGGATCCATTCCTAGACAACTATCCTGAATTGATCCGGTCTCTTACAAAGTTTCTGGTCAATTTGAAACACTTATAAAGAAAATTTTCAATTTTCATTCGTTTTTCGCCTTCATTTTGCCTCATTTACCCGAGAAAATTTTGTATTATTCAATTCTGACGGTTTAGACCCCTAACCCCCCGGCACGTACATGTCTGTTCACGGCCACACCTGGGCGTGGGGGTTTAAGGGGTATGCACCCCCTCAGAAACCAAAATACCCCCCCCCCAGAAATCAAAATACCCCCAGAATTCAATTTTCGAAAATATTTTCTTTTTTTCGCAATTTTTTTGATGCCAATGGATAGTGCTTGATGAGAAACGTCGAAAAATGGTGTTTTTTCGCCATTTTTTGACCTTCAAAAAATCTTGCAATCCCCCCCCCCAGAATTTTCTTGCTGCCCACGTATGTTCACGGCCATTTGGCAGAGTTCGGTATATTTGTAATACCGCTGAGAAACGAAGAACCCTCTAACTTTTCTCGCGTTTTTCTTCATTTTTATATGTCATTATATGGCAGCTTCGCTAAAGATTCGCGGAAAACTCCAGTTTTTGCCAAAAAATGGGTCAAAAATTTGGGTTTCACAAAATTATAAAATTATTTAAAAAATTATTCTAAAAAAATTTATCTATTTTATAAAAATTATTTTAAAAAAATTAATTATTTAAATCACAAAATTATTTTACAAAATTTTTTAAAAATTCCAAAAATCAATCAAATGTTTGGGTAAAAAATCGGTTAAAAATATATAAAAGGTTTGAAAAATAAGCTCAATTCGTTTTCTTTTACGTCTTGTTGGTCCTGCCGCTTTTTTTGCGCTCGTTTTCTTACATTTTTAATAGTAAATCCATAGTTTTATTATTCTCTTTGTTATAATGCAGCCTTGTATTCCTTGCTAATTTGATCTATGTATGTTAATTGACCTGGATTGTTACAGCTGAATAAAAAGGAATAAAAATTATAGTACATTACAAAAAAAATTTAGTAAAAGACAAAATGAAAATAAGAGGGAAATATAGAATTATCCATCTTGAGCTAACATTAACTTATCTTCTCGCTTCTTTTTGCACCTTTTTCCTCTATCCGTCTAAAAAATCTAGGCTGCTCGATTAGCTAGCAGAGCGCTTATTTGTGGCAATACTTAATTTTTATTCCTTGTCACTTTTTGTATTACATATGTAAGTATGTCTTTGTGTTTACGAATTGGAAATTATGTAAAAATAAATACCGAGTACCTACCAAGAACTAAGTTGAAATTTAAAATTGAAAAAGTGCATGCGTTTGCGATTTATCCGGGAGAGAAATTCTAAAAAAATATGCAGTGATGATAGGATCATTTAGGAAAATCAAAACGAGCCGGCAGAAATCTGAACAATCAAAAATTCCAAATCTACCGATCGTTAGTTTGTTTCAGATAGACGTTATTTTCAAACTAATCTAAAAGCAATTAATAATGGTGTGAATGTCGGTTTGCAATATATTAACAATTATTTTCATTTATGTCTATTGACCTTTTGACTTGATGACTTCTGTTGAATCCTACGTAGTCCGTCGTCACCATACCTAGGCGTGGGTGTTAGGAGGTATGCACCCCACCCCCAGAAACCAAAATACCCACTCAGAATTGAATTTTTGAAATTTTTTTGTTTTTTTTCTCGCAATTTCTTAATGCCAATGGATAGTGATCGATGAGAAACGTTATGAAATGGTGTTTTTTCACCATACCACTATTTTTAGGCTATTTTTTGACCTTTGAAAAAATCTTGCACGAGCCCAGAACTTTGGTGTTGCCCACCTATGGTCGTCACTAGGATTTCCAATTTTCTTTTCATTTTTCCATTTACGAAAATAATTTACATTGCTGCTATTTTCTCACAATACGTATAGGTATGCAACATACATATGTAAATAAGATTGTCTATTGAAATTTGATATTAAAACCATAGGCAAGTAAGTCCATCAATCTTAGCTCTTAGTTTTTAGTTTTCTATTTCAAATAGCATAAGTATATTTCAGGGTCTAAGTCCCTTTTCAGCATTTATCCTATTTTCATTTTTTCTCTTCTTACAGGTGTACAAGTTATTTAAAATGGTTGAAAGGACTGTAAACCAGTGTTTTTTTGTACAAGGTCCGTTTGTACATGTACAAAGATGGTCTTCTAAAAGTCTTTGTACATTTTGTACACACAAATTTTAGGGCACTAAAACATGGTACAGTAGCGATTTTAGTGTGGCAAAAACAGAGTTGTTCGACCTTTGGTTACGTATTTTAGCAATTTCTAGGTTTCTGAGCGTAAAAATCAGTAATAATCGTCTCAAAACGGCGCGAAGCGCCAAAAAATTTGGCATTTTCCTTTCAAAATGCAATTTCTGAAATCATAAAGATATATGAACACACAATTGCTCATTTCGGCGCGGAGCGTCGAGAATTTTTGCGAATTTCGAATCTTTTTTGCAGTTTTTGTTTTCCAAAAAATCTTTGTACATGTACAAAGACGGTCCCCAAAACTCTTTGTACATCGCGAAAAATCTTTGCCGAATACAAAAAAACCGTGCTGTAAACTTACGAATTTTCAAAATTTGTTGTCTATTAACTTCATTGATTTTATTTATTTAGAAATACGACCTTTTTTGACGAAAATATAAAGTGATTAGTAAATTAATTGTTTTTTTATTCGTCAATAAATTAAATCAAATTTCAATTCGGTGAAAAATATGGTACTAACCTATTTAAGTGTTATTTTTGATTTGAAGAATATCATATTATTCATTTTTTGGAATCGACCCAACTTTCTTCTTTCTTAGCTGGCCAACTAAGTTTACAACTAAATTTACTATTAGCATACGCAGTTCAAATACGCAATAGCATATAACAAAGGATAGTTCATTGGACAAAAAACGTTTTTCCTGCTAAATTTGTAATTTAATCGATTTTCAGCTGTAATTCTGAGGCAGAGAAACGGTTAAATCCCTCAATTTATGTCGCAGTGCTGGCCTATCTTGTGCGCATTTGTATTTTTTGTGTTCAAATTTCGGTCGTTTCGTTTCTTGCTGATATGGTGGCCTAAATTCATTAAACTATTGGAATATGAAAGGGCGAAGTACCGATTTTCGTCGATAAAAGGCCGCCGACAAGCTTCTGGAGGTCCTTTTAATTTCAAAGATCAGAGGTGCCGAAAAGTTGATGATAGGAACAACAATATCATTTCTCGGCATTCTTCAATAAGCTTTATCCGTTTGATGAAAAATTGATTTTGGGGGTTCAACCAGACATTCCCTCGCCCATGTGTGCATGCTACTGATAGCAAGACCGCTCACATATAATTTTGAAAAATGAAACGAAATTAGTCAGTACTAACTACTAATATATGACGTTGTATCATAATTGTCGGTAAAACGATTGGTAAATTATCAGAATAAGTAGGTACCTAAGTATGTACGTGCCCGTATAGTCTGTTATACTTGGGTTTGGTCTTAAATTCTGAGAATTTTAACTGGCTGAATCGAGGCAGTAGGGCTCTCTTCATTGTACATAGGAAGCAGCCGATTCTGGGGGGCTAATGAATGCCGAAAATTCAATCTAAGGGGTTATCGATTTTGGGGGTCTAACGGATCCTAAGGAGATGGTGCCCCACGCCCACTGTGGTTGCCACACGTGGGCGTAGAATGGAAGGTATGCACCTCCAGAAGGCCGACCCCCGCCAGAATTCAATTTTGAAAATTTTTCGCTTTTTTCGCAATTTTTTGATGTCAATGGATAGTGCTCGATGAGAAACGTTGGATCATCATACACAACACTATTTTTTGACCATTGAAAAGTCTTGCAACCCCAAGAATTTTTGTGCTGCGCACCTATGGTGGCTGCCCTACTTTGCCAGCATAAATTTCCTAGTTTGACTAGCTTGTGTGAAACAAACATAGCGCTAGCTGACCTGTACATACCATACCAGTACCACGAGGTCCAGAAGAAGCCGAGAATGGAAAATTATCAGGGGAATAGCAAAATAATGACCGAACAATGAAATTTAAGCATATTCCTGAAATGTAAGAAATCGACTTGAAAGTATAGATCAGTAATTTTCGCTTGAATATTATGCAGTTTTCGAGACGATTTTGACTAAAAAACTAGCTGGCCCCTAATCGACATGCATATCTGCATGGTTAATGAGTAATTTTGGGCTTATGTAATTGCTACCTAACAATCAATACAATTTTTATTAGCGGGTAAAACTTTTTTTTGCGAATGGAGCATCACTGTACTCACACCTGGGCGTGGGGGTTTTGAGGGTCTGCATCCCCCAGAAACCAAAATACCCCCAGAATTCAAATTTTGACTTTTTTGTTTTTTTTTTGCAATTTTTTGATGCCAATGGATAGTGCTCGATGAGAAACGTCGAAAAATGGTGTTTTTCGTCATACCACCATTTTTAGGGCATTTTTCGACCTTTGAAGAAATCTTGCACCCCCTAGAATTTTCTTGCTGCCCACGTATGACTGTACCCACCAATTAAACGTTAACATCATAGCAAAAAATAATTATAAATCTGATAGAAGCACGATTTCGTCAGCGACCGGCGATAAGCAACATTTTTCATACACACATGCACATAAACAGCAGCGATCGAAGATGGAAGTGGGTGGGGGGTTTATACCTCCCTCCCAGAATCCTGTATTACCCGAAAAATCAAGAGACCCTAGCTTGAATTTTTGGCATGTTTTTTTGGATTTTTGCCAGTTTTACACCACCCAGACCTTGGTCACTGCTAAGTATGGTGACGATTCAGGTTTTTTTGGTAGGGTTTTAAGCCATTTTTTCGTAGGCAGTCTAAAATGGGTGGAATCATTCATTATTCACTTGCCGAATACCATTTTCCGTTTTACAAGGTATATTTATTTCTCAAAAGCATATTGAAGGCAAGATTTTCTTTTTGAAAATCACTGAATGTTTGAAAATTTCAAGCGAAAAATGTTTCAATATTTGACTTCATCGAAAACTTGATAAATTTTTGCCGTCGGTTGTTGAAAGACTCGAGTTCCTATAGATTCCCTGAATTTGCCAATTTTGGAGTACGAGTAATATAACATGTCGTGTAAATAATTTGACGCAAATCGACGGAAATTTTAAAAGTTTTAAAAAAAGGGAGTTATGCAAAAAATGGTTGTTTCTACTCCAGAAATCATGTCAAAAGTCAGGAAAGTAGCAGTAAAAAAGAACTTTTTGATGCAGCCACAGTTATAAAATTTCACGTGATAAAACGTCAAGTGCTAATATGATAGGCACATTTCTGGCCACAATTCTTCTTTGACGATTAGGTTCAAACTAATTTTGAAATTGATTTATACCGACTTAACACTTTTTGTTTATGCGCAATGCGTTGATAACTTTTTACTGTAGCTATATCGACGAAGAAACAATAGGATAAATGGATGATGCGAAAATCTCGGAATACTAATTATTTTGCTTCAATCAGAAACCAATTCGTATCGCTTTCGAGAACAGCTTTGTAAGATGATAAGAGCTCCAGTGAATTCTAAACACAGTAACAACAAATATGTAAAATTATAACGCTTAATCACATCAAAATTCTTGCTTAAACTTGATTTAAACTGTGTAAATTGTAAATAGAAGTAATTAATTAAACAATGAGCAACGATTTCGTTTAAGACGTGAGATGCATTTGAATTACATCTGTGAACATCTTATGTAAAGTACATATTAGTTGCCTGTCATCATTGAAAACTACGATAAAAAAAGATTTAAAGTCGGCGCATTTTCTAAAATTTTTTTGAAATATATTTTATTAATTCATTCAGGCAAAAATCTGCAGTAGATTTGCGAAATCATTTAACCTCAAAAAATTAAATTTATGCAACTTACTCTGGAAATCTTTGAAATTTATACGATAAAAATCTGTAAATCAATGCAACTGTGCTTATTTACCTTAGCTGCCGTTTCAATTTTTAACTTTAGCTCTTGCCGGAAGTCGCTGGATATATTTTTGATGCAAATCGCTTTTGAATCGGACTTTTTCAAAACCTGAATCGCAATGCAGACTTTCAATAAAGGGTATCAGCATACGAGCAGCAACAAAATTTTTTTGGGGTGGGGGGCGAAGGGGCCAAATCGCCAAGAAGATAATCCATTTGATTACACTTTGAGGATTTTCAAGGAGACGCATGAAAAATGTGCTTCACAATTATTTTTATAATTTCTTTGTTTGATAAAAAATTATACCTATCCACGCTTCAGTGGCGCTATTTATTTGTCAATTTATTCACCCAGAAGCGTCAAAATGTAGAATTTTCGTTTTGGATCATTATGTTCGAACTAAAAATATCTTTGTTTTAAATAAAAAGATTATCTTTGAACCCTAAGGCCAAATCTTCCAAATTAAAAATAACCCATCTACATTAATAACCTCCGTAGAAATTGCAACAACGAATTTACAAGGTTGTTACTTGCTCAAAATGCACAGCGAAATTGCTCAGGAAAGCTCTTCAGTGTGCTAATAGGTTGTCAATAATGCTCAGCCTGAAAATCATTTTGCAGATAAGTGTTTTTTTGCTCATTTTATAACATATAAGCCTTTTTGGAATGCATCGATTGCACAAAATTTGCACGTAAGTGCTTTAGAATAGCTATTTTTGATTTTTGAGCATCGAGAGCACGTTTATTAATTAAAATCAACGGGGTCGATTAAGCTATAAAGTGTAAAAATATTGATTCCGTATAATTTTTAGAGGTGTAAGTGGTTTCGGATACAAATTTACGTGTGGGCGATGAAGTCGAGCTGCTGCTGTCAGTTTGCATAGAAAAGAAAGAAAATTTCCAGTTTCGTCGAGCAAGTTTTTCATTAAAAAAGCAGAATTGATGCAAATCTTGAACACAAAATATGTGCAGATAGGCAGATGTCAATTCATCTTTGTGCAAATGTAGGCGGTCAGAAGAAGTTTTGCGAAAAAATTGATCGACATCCGTTTTTCGCCATAATCATACGTTATTTTTCTCAAAAACTAGTTTTCCTCTTATCGTTCGACACGCATAAATTGGAGCATACGTAAATACGTTTGGGTTTGAAGTTTTTTAAAATAAAACTACAGTCTTTCGTTAGTAGCTCATGAAGTCTCAGTAGCGTACATAGGTGGGCGGCACCAAAGTTCTGGGGGTGCAAGATTTCTTCAAAGGTCAAAAAATGGTCTTAAAAATGTCGGTATGGCGAAAAAACACCATTTTTAAACGTTTCTCAACGAGCACTATCCATTGGCATCAAAAAATTGCGAAAAAAACAACAAAATTTCAAAATATGAATCATGGGGGTATTTTGGTTAATCGGTGGGAAGGGGAGAGTGCATACCTACTAAAAACCCCAACGCCCAGGTATGGTAGCGTAGCTGACCTTCTGAATCTGGGTAAAGAGGAAAATTTTTAGGTTGGATTTCTCAACAACTACTTGTAAACAGGCAAAAATAATGGAAATGCTATGCTTTTCCAGCGAGATCTACACGATTGAAAAAA
The DNA here is from genome assembly GCA_036768485.1 of Mermis nigrescens. Lineage (NCBI taxonomy): Eukaryota > Metazoa > Nematoda > Enoplea > Mermithida > Mermithidae > Mermis > Mermis nigrescens. The sequence goes on along the minus strand of JAVLUZ010000613.1, from coordinate 309,733 downwards.
TTCAAAAAATTCAACTTGGTCCCAATTACATTGAGCAAATATGATGTTAAGATGGAAAAAAGCGACCAAAAATTTTGAGTTTATTAGCTCAAAAAGTGTGTTGAAATCTGTGCTAGCACTCTTCCAGATACGCCTTTAGAATTTACAATTTTTACCTTTGAGGTACTCTTGTAAAAGGTACCTACTCATATTTTCAAAATTTTGGGGGAGACTATTCTCAAGCTATTCCCCTAGGAATCCTAGTGAGGATTTATCCATATTTCGAGCATGCATGTACTATATATACATAATGGAATCATTGGAGGGATCAGTCTTTAAAAATTTCATTAATCCTTATCGACTAAAAACGATTGGTTTATGCGCAACAGAAGCACTTTGACATTCCGGATGAAAACATAAAATAACAATAAAATCGAAAAAAGAATAAATTTTACGAAATATAGTCAAAAAATGAGCATATGGCGCAAAACACCAAAAATTAGCTAAAAGCGATTAAAACATCGCACTTTAATTATTTTTTGAAACCTGAGTTGCATCTGTCTGTTGCTAAGGTTTCGTTTACCTCAACAGCTGATTGTTCGTTGGCAGCTCCGAGTAGCATAAATATTCGCCCTTCTGGCAATAAGGATTTCTATAATAAATAAATGCAATACAGCCAAAATTTATACTCTGTTTCACGTAACTTTAGGCACAAAGTTTAAGAATTTTTCCGAAGGTTAGCCGACGGATTACGGTAATTATATATCAAATCAATGCTATAATCGCAATGTTAGAGTGTCTGACCGGACCCTTTGAGGTAACTTAAAGTGTTCGCTCTTTCCTTAAATTGTACAGACTGAGAAAATCTATTTTTGACTCTATGGTTACCTGTATCAATGCGAATGGGTAAAATCCGGACTTAGACTCTGATCTGATTAATAAATTAATTCACTGCTCAATTATTAAACTCTTAATTATTATTTGATTAAGTGACTCTGATTATATTTCTGTTTAACAATTGACACAAATTAGTTAGTAGATCAAATATAAAACTTAGTATTAAATGATAAATTACCAGACTCTTAATTTATTTCTGTTAATAATTAAGTAAAATTAATTATTTAATTATTAATTAACCGTTTAATTTATAACTAACTAACTTGGCTTTTCTTTACTTCATTAATTATTTCTAATAATTACACCTACAACTAATTAATTTAAATTAACTTAAGTAATTAATCTTATTCAATTAATATAATAAAATTAAGTCCTGAAAAAATTAACTAATTAAATGGCACTTAATTGATTCATTGCTCCTGCTTATTGAGTAAAAATTAATACAGTGAAAGTTAATTAGAACTAATTGATTAGTTGATTCAAAATTACTGAATTAATTAGACTCCTAACTCAATCAATTAATCATTATCAATTAATTAATTAACTCTCGATTAGTCGAACTCTAAATTACTCTTAATTGACTGATAGCCCAAGCTCTAATGTGATTCTAGTCTATTCAATGTTATCTTTTGTATATTTCGGCAAATTTGTATTTGAGTTATTGTTTCGTTAATATGTTTTGCAGGAGAGGGTCTAAATACGATTCATTTCCTTACAAAAGATTTTTACGCCTTTTAAGGCTCAAAATTTTAGAATCCCTGCTGACATAAAGGTGGGTGTCGATATATAAAAAATCATTAAGTAAATCAATGAATAGAATAAATAAATAAAAGGAAAATAAAAGAAAGTAAATTGATTATCTTCCATTAGTTTCTGCTTAACTGTGGTCGAGATCTCAATCTGCAATATTTCAATCAAATCTGGCTAGCTTTTTTAAAAGTGTAGAAAGGCTTGCACCACAAAAATTTCGTAGGAGACGACGAAATGGGCGTAATAATATTCAAGTTTACTTCTTGTAAAATATAATTTCTTTCTCAGGTTTTTGATGAGCAAAATTTAAAAAAATTGAAGTTTTATCCATAAAACATTCTTGGACCAGCTTTAGAAAAGAAATAAGATACGAAAACCCAAGAGAATAATTCAAGTACCATGGCCAAGGACGATTTTAATCATTGTTATTATCTAATTTCAAATTGGCGTTAGGATGACGAGACAATAAAAAAAAGAACAATTCCGCATAACGGCATGGGTTGAACTTAAATTTACGATAAATAATCATCATAAAAAGAACAATTATTGGTTTGAAATATCATTTTTAAAATTTTGTCATTTTTTCATCTTTTTATTTGTTTGCAATCTTTTATTATCTGAAATTCTCGTTAAAACCCTAAATTATGTTAGATAACTTTAGTGCTTATGTTATCGATACTTTTGCTTCTATTATTATGGCCGCCAGTTGGTCGTCGGACTCATTCGGTTGAGTTATCAGAATTGCGTCGTATTTTCTCTGCAAAAAGGACCAATCTTGATTTTGATTAAATTCGCGCAAATAAGTCCAAAATAATCTAATCCGTTTATCTTGCGCAAGCATCGCCTTGGCAAGCTTCCAATTGTACGCGTAAACCGAACATTCCAAATCGGCGACGTGGGCGTCTAAACCCTTGACAGATAAGAGAGTCAAATAAAAAAACAGAAAAATGCCAGTATTGGGGGAAAAACGTAAAGAAACGAAGGAATTCCACTTTTTTTAGTTTTCGAAGACGACAATTGAAGAAAAATTCTAATAAAAGAATGCGCGTTTTCTCTATGACAATTTATAAACAGAATAAATTTTCGTATTTTTTCGATTTATAAAAATTAGAAACTCTTTTTAAATTTTAGTGCAGGCAATGTGAGACTTTCCGATTCAATTTACTTGGGCTATTTGAAACGGTAAAACGTCCAATGTATCATTTGACGAAACGTTCAATATCCATTGCGGTTTCTTTAGTCCTTTCATCGCCTGCAAGATCATCAATAACAAATCCTTATTTAGCATGCGTACTTAAAAACCATACATGGGCGGCAGCTAAATTCTGGGGGGGTGGTCAGGTGGGACAAAACTGCCAACAATAGCACCAAAAATCCAAGTCGGGTGGGGGTTTATCGATTTTTGGGGATGTGTCAGATTCTGAAAGGGTGTAAACCAGACGTGTTCTGGGGGGTTAACCCCCAGAATAGCAACTAACTCCCGCAAAATGGCTGCAACAACCCCCCAAAAAATTGTCGATTTTTTTGTAAAAATTGTCAAAAGTGTGCCGTTTTAAGCGTTTTTAGCTCATTCTTGGCTCGAAGATCTCGAATTTTCGGCGCTTCGCGCCATGTTCACTTTTTTGACTATATTTTATTCAATTTACTCAATTTTTCAAATTCTTTTAAAGATTTCTTCGACGTTTTATGTTCTAGAAAGAGCGAGCATTGTCTAAAACGTCAAAAAACAGTGTTTTTGACGTGTACCCATCGTTTTTAACCCGAAAAAGGCACTTTTAAAGAAATTTTTATTAGACCCCCAGAATTCTCATGCTGTACATGTATGGTGTAAACCCCCAACCCCCACGCCCATATTTGATAACAACTTGCCCTATACAGTTTCTTTAGATAAATTTGTGCTATTTCTTGCGTTTTTGGTCTTCTTCATAATAACAGCACGCTTCGTTTCAACCTTTTCTGTCTCATTGTTTGCCATTTTTGTTCTTTTTTATGTATTTTTTCTAGATTTTTTCATGTATATTTTATTGATTCTTTTCAATTCTTGCTTTTCTTCCTTTCCTTTACTTTTGCTTTTCCTTTTATTTTTGCCTTTCCTTTTATTTTTGTCGTATTGATGAGTTTCTAACATTACAGTGATAAAGCAATTTGTAAGATAGATTAAATACATTTGATCATTAGAATGACATATTTTCACAGCAGATACCTAAATGAATAGCGAGCATTGACTAAGCCGATAATCAAACTCTGGCGTCAGAAATTGACAGGCTTTTAAGATGGAAAATAAATATTTTTGGAGGTAAACAAGACAAGGCTAAGTTAAAACATAAAGAAAAAGAAAATTTCATTGCAAAGCCAACTCAAATCTAAAATAACTGCGAAGCAAAGTAATTTTAAGACCATTTCAATATTAAAACCGATTTCAAAGTCGTTTTAAAGCTAGACGCAGTTCGACAAAGCTATTAGGCTGACCCCCAGACTGGTCATGCTTTGCAACTATCGTTACGTTTTTATGCTAACGGAAATAGCTGGAATGAGCAAAATAGAGAATAGCGCTTTTTAACCATTACCAATTTTTTTGTGGCTTTATTTGTCTTTAAAAATTTCTTTAGAATTATTAGTGTCCAAAAATTTTCAAATGCCAAAGAAGTGCCGGAAAGTTTATAGCTAAGATGGCGTTTCTCATCGAATTTTGTCGATTGGCATCAACAAATGGCAAAAAAACTGGAGGAATTCATCGGAATTTTAAATTCTATGAGTCTTCCGGATTCGTTTAAATTCCATGTGTAGTGCTACTTATGGCATAATTCTATAGATTAATACGATTTTATAGCCTAGCCACAGAATTCAAATTAAAACTATTTAGTTCTGAATTTAATACAACTTTACTGTCGAATCATGCTCACTGTTTGAACTCTACGATAATCTCAATTTTTCAATATAAATTACGAAAATTAAGTGTAATCGAAGAATCGCGCGGCCCACAATTACAGAAGATTGAAATTTGTGGAATTTCCTACGATTGTAATTTATTAAATTTATAATTAAACTTTACTTCCATAAAGAAGCGCGCAGCCGGACTAAACGTTTCAAATTTCGCGTCGTTCGATTCGTCAGATTTTCTCTGCTCGGCGATCGAAACCGTTTGGAGTAATTCCAGCAAACGACTCCCGTCTTCGATCACGATCGTCTCTTTGCCGAAATTCGACTGTTTGATCATGCCGCCTATGTATGGGACGGGTTCGGCGACCATTACTTTTTTAATCAAAATTTGAATTTGGCGCCAAAGTCCGTAAACCTATCATTTCAAATTCGTTTCGAGTAAGTTTGGGCGCGCATTTTGAGTATTTTTAATAACAGCATTTGGGACAATACCACTTTAACCCAAACTTTTAATAAAAAAATTTAAATTATTATAAAATGGTACGCCGAAAAATTTAAATTCGGCCATTTTAGCCAATACAGCCTTGGGTATAGGCGAATTTTGGCACAAAACACTCAAAGTTGCTAAAAAATAGTCAAAATACGCTCCAAATCGCTTCCAGATGCACTTTTAGTAAAAAATTCCCAACTCGGTGATACTGTGATAGATAAAAGCGCGGATTTAATCCGTAGTTATGTCATATATGCAGCAGCAAAATTCAAGGGGGTCTGACAAAGCAAAATCGCCAGAAATAGAACTAAATGTTTAGTTCAAGTAGGGGTCATTGGATTCGGGGGTCCGCCAGATTCTTGGGGAGGGCTCAGACCCCCTTCCGCGCCTGCGTGGCTACAGTAATTCTCGATTTACACTTTCGACTAAAATTTCTGAAGTTTCGTGTTCCAAACGTATGTTAAGTAGAGTATAAAATAGACAACGCAAATTTTGAAAGTAGGCACATAACATTTCAAAACTGATCAGTAAAACCGACGAATACTAGCATTCAAATTAATGTAAAATAGCTAAAACGCAGTATAAATAAAAATGATAAAAGAAAAGTGATGCGTAATGGTTAAGTAGGCGAGTCAATAACGTATGAGCAAAAACTTTAGAAATGAAAAGCGATCGAAAAAGTATAATTTAGGTAAATTGTTCAAAAGATATGCCAATTTGTTGCTTCTTCGGCCGTAAAATGTTTGTCACCTAACACGGCTATGATTGTTACGAAATTCAGCGACACCGTAAAATTTTAAGGGTTAAAATTCAAAAAATAAGGACCGGACAAAACAACTGGTTTGACGAAATAAAAAAGTCCAAAACGAAGGGCATTCGCGAGCTGATGCGTGGTAAATACACGATATAGCACACAGAAATACACATCACTCCACACAACGTCAGCACAATCATAGACAGGATCTTGATGTTAATTTGGGAAAGTCCGATGAAAACAATTGATCGCGTGCATAAGAAGTATATAAATAGAAACGGATAGTAGGCAAGTGCATATTAAAAGGGAAGCAGTCGATGAGTACCATTAAAAATAGAAGGAAAGATATTTAATTGATGAAAATTTGGCAATAAAGTTTCAAATCGTAGTCAAGTTGTATATGTACGTGGGCGGGCAGCAAGAAAACTCTGAGGGGGGTGCAAGATTTCCCAATGGTCAAAAAAAGGTCTCAAAAATAATGGTATGGTGAAAAAACACCATTTTTCAACGTTTCACATCGTGCACTATCCATTGGCGTCAAAAAATTGCGAAAAAAAATAAAATTTTTAAAATTGAATTCTGGGGTGGATATTTTGGTTCCTGTGGGGGGAGCTTTCTGGGGGTGCATACCCCAACCCCCACGCCCACTTGTGATTGCATGCCGTAGTAAGGTGTCATGGGTCGGATTCAGAAGGGCCTAAACTATAGACAAAAAGCTTGCCCAATTCATGGGTTGAGATTGAATAAAATAAAATGAATAATAAAATTGAAATATATTGAATCAACTTGATTCTATAGTTCAATTAAATCCTCGAATGTATTAAACTTGAACAGCCAAAAAACGATGCAAGACTTCATGCAGCTTCCATCAGTTCTATTTCCGTTAAAGAAATTCACAATATTATAATGTCATATTGGTTACAATGTGCCTCTGCGCAAATTGGGGTTTGGATTGGACCCTTAGAGTTAAAAAATTCAGAATTGTATTTAAGTCTGAAATTTCTTGTTTTTCTAATCATTTTTAATATTAACAGATGCAGCCTGATAAGAAACGAGAAAAAAATATTGTTTTTCCGCTCTATACCATCAATTTTTCTCCCCATTTACCACTGAAAAAATTCGAGTTATCCTAGGACCTATATTGACTGACTCGAAATATTCGTTAGATATCATTAGTTGTTTTAATAAACGAGATAATCGACCTTTCATTATATTTTTGGCTCAAAATGGCCGGAACAGAGTCCAGTAATGGCCTAAAAACCTAAAATTTTGTTTCAAAGTCGATGGTGGAGGGGGAACACTATCAATTTAAAGAGAAATGGGAAAGACGACCTTTAATTCAGGATCACATGTGGCCGCAGTCGGATTCTGGGTTGTGTAAAACGGAACAAATATCCCTAAAAACACGCCGAAAAATTCAATACGGAAGTTCTATCAATTTTTATGAGGTTCTACCGGATTCTCGAGGGGGTTGACTCTCTACCCCCCTCACGCCCACGTTTGATCCACATCCCCGTTATGACCCCAACCAGTTTGGATTTCAACTACTACTTCTGTGGTGAATATAGTCACAGGCAGCAGAACGAACTACTGTCGGTATAAAAATTTTTTGTTTGAAGCACTTAAAATGTTTGCCCAAGTAATAATACAGAACTTTATTGAACGAAAGTCACAGCTACAGTGCCGCTCAGAAGTTTAAGGCCACTCTGATTGATTACTCCAAAATTCATTGGGTTTTCAAATCGCTTTTAACTGTGAAATTAAAAGGCCTAAATTCCACTTTGAAAAAGTTTCTAGATTAGTTTTCTCCGCTGATTTCAAAAAATTAAGTCATTTTTAATTTTGTTCATTAGTAGCTGATTTATTACAGGTTAATTCCGCTCCATTTAGCAGGTCTTCTGATCAAAAATCGCGTCTATGTTTTAAGTATACTAAATTATTCCAAAGAGTGATAGCCGGATGTTTCAATATAAGTTAATGTGTCATATAAAAAACATAAGAAATGCAAACAATTCGATTCCTTTTCTAATCTTCCTAGACCCGGGCGGTCCTCTAAATTGGCCACTAAAGAACTATGTTGTCTAAAGCAAACTTCTTTAAAAATTGGCGTCTGACCGCTCCTGACATGCAGGGTGAATTGTCTATTGATTGTGGACCATTTGTTTTGAGGCAGACAATTGGTCGGTATCTTTGCCGTATAATTAGATCGTCAAAAAAGTCTGTTTGCGATCGAGTTTAACAGAAAAAATATATTGATTTTTGCTCGAAATTTCGTTCGTTGGACTTTTCTCGGTTGTCCAAAGGTTTCTTTTTCTCGAGGAGTGATATTCGATTATTTTACTTTGATATTAAGGGGTTTTGTCCGCAGACGTTCAGATAAAAAATAAAATGTCAAATGCATGGCCGGAAGCGTCAAAGAGAAGAGAATCCTGTGCTTTGGTCTGGAGTCCAGTTGGAGCCATGATGCTGTGATTTGATTTTATTTCCTTCCAACCCAAAATTTACAACCACTTCATATATTTGCTTAATTAAGGAGCACTTGGTTCTTTCTTTGGTGACTGCCTCAAAAAAACATCCAAGACATTTTTCTCCTGAAGGGCGATGATCTCTGACTTGGGCGGAAAAATTAGCCGTTTTAACCCGAAGATCGCTAAAAATCGCTCAAAAATGCTTAATTTTGCGCTCCATTTTCGGCCATTGAGGAGGGCAGCCGCCCCCTTAATCTACCCTGATTTTGACCCCTACAGTCGCAGGAACTCAATCCAATTAAAGATATCTGGCGAATTATGAAAGAGAGACTTCAGAAACATAATTTCTCAAGTGCATTTTACGAGCGAAAATGACTGAAAAATGAAGGAAATCTGGGGTTCAACCCCACAGAAAAAATGCGTCACATTGATCAATTCGTTAACACTTTGTATACAGGCATTAATTCGAGCTAAAGGCTATCGGATTTCCTTTAAGTCGATTATTTTTTGTTGACTGTTGATTGATGATACTTGTTAGTTATGGTTCTGTTCAATTTTGAAACTCTTGAACAATAATTAGTTAAGAATTTACGATTAAAACAGACACTGCATTAAAATCGTGGATGGCCTTAAACTTTTGAGCGGCACAGTATGTATGCACGTTTGTAATCATTAAAAAGGCAGATTAAGTTGATACACATTCTTAAACGTTCCAAAAAAGGTGAGACCTAAAAGAGATTTTGATATAACACAAAAACACGAAAAAAATTTCTCTGAAAAATGTCAGAAAAAATCAAGTAACTTAAACAAAATATTGTCTTAAAAATAAGAGCATGGCACGAATAACCAAAAACTCGACACTTTCGAGCCATAAGATTGCTAAAAAACCTTAAACTGCACCTTATTCGTATTAATGACTTTTTAAAATGAAAAATTCTGAGTAGGTTAGGAAATTTTCAGTGGAGGCAGGGGCTAGAGAAGTTATGACGAGGGGAAGCCTTAGGAAACCCATATCTAAGATCATAATATACTGTCGACCCAGCCAAATGTCAAAACCACTGAGTGGATTGGTCGGGTCACTCATTCAACACAATGATTGCGAACATTTCGACCTAAGGTTTGAGCATATCAATTTATCAAATACATATCTGACTTTTAATTTTGTTCCTAAAAGGTTCTCTGACATTTTACGGTAAGCATCATTTGTCCCTAAAAATAATGCAGGAAAAAACAATTCATAAACTCGAAATCGCCCGCCAGTGTTCTAGTTCTCTGACACCTCGGAATGTAGGATCCGCACATCGGTAGGGACCTGACGGATCTGGACCCTCAGAGTTCAAAGGCCATAACTTTGAATTTTCGATTTTTTCCGTTTTTTTGGCAATTATTTTCGAAGCCGACGGATAGAGCTTGATGTAAAACGCCAAAAAAGGCTATTTTTGTCGATGCCATCAGTTTCCTGGCGCTATTGACTTTTGCGAATTTCGATACCCAGACCACCAGAATTTAGAGGCTGCTATGTGCGTAGAAATATCCCAATTATTTATTATATCGACATCTATTGTCGTACATTTAATAATAAAATTTTTAATACAATGCTCGGTAATCTCCAGCTTTATTATTGAATTCAAAAGCATGATGCCGTCATTGATTACGATATTTTTTATTGCCTAGTAAGAAAGGATAAACAGCGTGATTCAAGCTAAATTCGTCTCTACATCTAAAACATGTATTAAATAAATACGTATCTAACCATACATAGGCAACCAGGGCCGTGCTTAGAGGTTTAGCGGCCCTGGGCGAAACTTATTTTGGCGGCCCCCATAATTTTTAAAACTGGTATTATAGGCATCATAATTATCACTTATGTATATCCTTTACATATGTACCTATATGATCGCAGTTTGCATCTTACTGTAAATTTACTAACAAAATATTGTGCTACATTATTTTTAGTAGGTATCGTATGTTTTTTCTCAAATAATTTACCTATTTCGTGAATGATGACGTGCTTTATTACAAAATAACTTGCCTAGCTTTCTGAGCGGCAAACTGGTCAATCAATTGCAAAAAATCTAACGAAGATGATAAATCCTTTTCAATTGAAATAATCGCTAGTGCACTTAGACGAGAATCAGTCATAGTTGACCGCAAATATGTCTTTATTAATTTCAGTTCCGAGAAGGAACGTTCTGCTGAGGCCACAGCAATAGGTATTGTAAGTAAAATTCTGAAATCAATTATAAGGTTCGGGAAAACATCCTGGAAGTCATTTGATAGATATTTAAGAGTAGCTAGTGGCGAAGTTAATTCATTTGGACTTGATCGAGCAAGAACTTTTAGCTCAGTGTACATGTCTGGTCCATGTGCATGACTTGAGCGATTCATCATCTTCCCATGTTTTTAAAGCTGGTATTCGTGGGTAGTGCTCAATGAGAAACCTTGAAAACGGTATTTCTTAGCCATACCATCATTTTTAAGACCATTTTTCGACCTCTAAAAAACCTTGCACCTACCTCCCCGGGATTTTGTTGCTGCCCACATATGCTGCGGGGGTCTTAGGTGGCGCGGTCAAGCGTTCCCTGCGGGGTCCGGGACAGAGTCCCTACAAATTTTGTAAAAAAGCATTTTAATGTCAAATAATAACGTTAAAATTTTCGCGAAAACGGCCGAATTTCGGTCCTGAATGGAGCCCAAAAACACTCAAAATTTATGAACTCTTACATCTCACAAAACTTCTGAGCTGAAATGCGTTTTTCGACCTCTGCTAATTACATAGCGCAGCAACGGGTCGCTGCCAATAAGATATAGAAAAATGTATAAATTGAAGTTTTTGTTCTTACCCTTTTCAGGCCCATTTAAGGCCTTCTTATTAAGAAGATGCAGCTCAGAAAACAGGAAATGCACAAAAACATAAGAAAATTTGGCCATTTCTTTCATTTAAAATAGGATTGTGTCCTTGTAAAGAAAGACAAAAAAGCAAAGAATAGACAAACTGGTACACACTCATTTTCGCACTTTTAGTTTTATGCTCAACAAGCATGCGCACTTTCATTCAATGAACAAATAGTGCATTAAATTACTAGTGATGTGAAGTGCTAGATTATTTCAGCTGATTCAAGCTTTTAAATTCATTTGATCTATGGCTTGGTGCAAAGCGCCGGAAAATTTTGACATTTTAGCCTTTTCGAACTCAATTTTCTGGACACACATTATTGCAACAGAAAAATCAACAATATGTCTGAAAAATGAGAACAAGTATAGCTCAGTCAGCGTTCTCTTAAAAATGCAAGTAAAGATTTTTAACTGACTGTGTTTGCATTAGAACGTCGAAAAATCGATCCTTTTGAACGTATGTATCGAATTATTGTAAGAGGGCCGCCAAAAAATGAATTCTATACGGCATGCACTACAACTTTTTTAGCGGCCCATAATTTTAGCGGCCCTGTGCGGCCGCACAATTCGCACCCCCTAGGCACGGCTATGTAGGCAACAGCCAGTTTTAAATGGGTCTGACGGATTATGAAGGTTTTTAGATCTTTTTGAGGGTGGGGGAACCCATCTAACCAAAAAGTCACTAACTTGTTCATCCCTCATCCCCCAAGTCAGAAATTTTGACACCCTTCCATTTTTCGCGAAAGCTAGCGTTAGTGGATCTCTTTCAGTACTTTTTTTGCGATTTCCGGACAAAAGTTCGAGGTCATTTATTCCCCGTCCCCACTCCCAAATGACCGAGTCCCATTTCGCCAAATTTCGAGCCTCACGCTGATTCGGTAAAAGTCGATTTAATTTCGGGAAAAATGGATTTGTCTTAATGATTTAACATGAAAAAATTATCCTAGTCATAATCATACATGGGCAGCACCAAAATTCTGGTGGGGGGGGTGGGAGGGTGCAAGATTTTTTTAAGGGTCAAAAAATAGTCTTAAAAATGGTGGTATGGCTAAAAAACACAATTTTTCACTGTTCCTCATCGAGCACTAACCATTATAATCAATAAATTGCAAAAAAACAAAAACATTTCGGAAATTGAATTCTGGGAGGGGGTATTTTGGTTTCCTGGCGGTATTTGGCCTTCTGGGGAGTGCATACCCCGAAACCCCCACGACAATGTGTGGTCGCAATACACAGATTGTAAGATAATAGTCAGTCAGTGAGTTTTGCGCGAATCTGGATAAAATGCATTTAAGATACTACAGTCGACACAGCACATAAATTACAGTAGTAACAATTTTTATAGAATTAATCATGAAAAGGCAAGTATAGGGTCATTTATTTTTACTTAATCAATTCGATATACATATTAATTTTTATAAATTTAAATTTAATTATTACGTTAATCTTGAAAAGAAGGCATCAATAATAATTTTACATGTTTTCGTTATAAACGATGCAAAAAATCATTGATTTCTCCTTCATGAAAATAATTCTTTTTTGGTTTTGCTTATGTTTTTTCCGTTTAGGTCGCAATCTACCAATAAAACCTTATATTTCTAGCTTCTTTTTCTTTCTGTGCACAGACTCCTAACCACACAGCGCAGATAATGTCGGGGGCTTGGGAGAGCCTGGACCTGTAAAATTCATAAAAATATTGCAACTTCCTCGGAATAATAGTTTTATAACATTTTCCTGCTTTTCTCGTTTTTTGAATCCAATGTATATAGCTTGATGAGAAACATCGAAAAACGGTGTTTTTAGCCGATTAACAAATTTTTTACGCTTTTTTGACATTTCAAAATTTTTCACTATTCCTAACAACTCATTTTTGAGTGGTTTACCAGTATTATCTAAATTATATTCAAATCATTTGTAGACATTGCCAGTATTTTTTATATTTTACTTCGTTTAGCATCGCCATAAACACACAGGGGTTAGGGTTTGGACCCCCAGAAACCAATAAACCCCCTAAAATCAAATTTTTGGTGCTTTTTCCAGCAATTTTGCCACATCGGACGCCTCCAGAATTGGTACCGTCTCAACACTCCCACTGTCTCAACATTCCCACTGTCTCAACATTCCCACTGTCTCAACACTCCCACTCGAATTCTCAACACTCCCACTGTCTCAACATTCCCACCGTCTCAACATTCCCACTGTCTCAACACTCCCACTCGAATTCTCAACACTCCCACTGTCTCAACATTCCCACTGTCTCAACATTCCCACTGTCTCAACACTCCCACTCGAATTCTCAACACTCCCACTGTCTCAACATTCCCATTGTCGCAATGCTAAACGGGACCATATATGAGCATGAAGCGTCTGGTTGGGGTCTAGAGACCCCCTCTCGCCTAAGAATCTGGCGAACTTCCTAGAATTGTTATCATTGATACTTTTTGGGACTTCTTATACATACATAGTTGCATTTTTTGATATTACTTTTCCTCCTTTTTTATGGCCTTTTTTCTTAGGGAACAATGGCATGATTATGTGCACCCGACCCGAGTCCACAACTGATTTCATACATACATACGTATCTACCCGCCCCAAATAATGCCTAACAGTGCAAAATAAATATTGTCCTAGTAGGTACCTTGATACATACAAATAGAAAATTGGCAGTCTTTGTTTAGCCATCACTGTTATCGACTACTGCATAATTGCACACCATGAATCTTCCTCAAAAAACTAATGGTTAGCTGATGTCCACGAAATACAATAACATGCATACTTTGTATGATACCAAAATTAGGCAAAATGCATCTGAGAGAACAGTTTCACATAAAAAAATTTAAACGCTTTTTTGTATGATATATCAATGAGTAAAAGCTACTTCTTATCGCTTCTTTGGTTGAATTCACTTAATATATCTTCTTTTGGTTAAACTGTTAATGGATATAGTGTTGTTATCACCACGCATGTTGATAAAAATTAAACGCATTTCGCGATACCTGCATCTTAATGTATTTTTTGATGACATTAAACTTGCTAACTAATTACCATAGCTTCGCCATTGAAATTTGCGAAACAGTGGCATGTGGCATCCGTGGCAATAAAATCCTAAATCCGTTGAAGTAGAATATGCGCATGGTCGTAGATCTTTTCACCAATAAGTGATATATAAAATCCTAAATCTGAACTGGAATATGTGCAAGTTTGTAAATCTTATCGCCCTTAAGGGAAATTTACCGTTCATGCATGGGCAGCGTAAAAATTATGAGGCTCCAGACGGGATCAAGTCCCAAAAAGTATCAATGATAACAATTCTAGGAAGTTCGCCAGATTCTTGGGCGAGAGGGGTCTCTAGATCCCACCCAGACGCTTCATGCTCATATATGGTCCCGTTTAGCATTGCGACAGTGGGAATGTTGAGACAGTGGGAGTGTTGAGAATTCGAGTGGGAGTGTTGAGACAGTGGGAATGTTGAGACAGTGGGAATGTTGAGACAGTGGAAGTGTTGAGAATTTGAGTGGAGAGTGTTGAGACAGTGGGAATATTGAGACAGTGGGAATGTTGAGACAGCGGGAGTGTTGAGAATTCGAGTGGGAGTGTTGAGACAGTGGGAATGTTGAGACGGTGGGAATGTTGAGACAGTGGGAGTGTTGAGACAGTGGGAATGTTGAGACAGTGGGAATGTTGAGACGGTGGGAGTGTTGAGGCACAATCCCAGAATTTGGCTGCCGCCCGTAGAGTCCCAATACATATTGACTCGAGGAAATCCTATACCGATTTATTTTCACTTGCACAGCTAATAAATTTATCATCAGCTTTATTAAAATTTCAGAAGAAATAAAAATAATTCGATTAAAATTAAGAAACGAAACACTGAGCGTATGTTTGTTTACTTCGATGTAAGTATTGATCGATTTGGACCAAAGGACTTCGAATTTGTACCTGACATTGCGGGTCTCGTCGCGAATGCTAATGGCAGCCAGTAGGGTCAAATATTGACAAACTTGCCTGTAATAACTGGGATTTGTTTCCGCCTTTGAGTTATTCTCCGAATTTCTTTCTTGAAAAACTTAAATGGAAAAAAATTGTTTACAATTTATTTAAAATGCAATTCACTGGCTTCAATTCTCAATCTATATTTTGCGTAAAATAATTTTGATAACCGAGCGTGATTCGACAATGTCAAATTAAGGAAAAAAGAAGGAGTAGAAGAATTCTTAACAATTGTTAGGTGCTTAAAATGAATAAATGATAAACTGGAAATTTTAGCATTTTTCAAATACAAGAAACTGTGTTCTGAATTATTTGCAAAAAAGTCTGAGGTCTTCGGAAATAGTGAGAGTGGAAGCTTGATGATAAAATCGTAATGTCAAAAATGGAAGATAAATGGGTACAATTTTTCCAGATTTTCGATGCTACCGATTAAAGCGCATAAATTTAATAAACTAAAAATTCAGTTATAACCATACAGATATTATCGTGAAAAGGATTTACGAGAGGTTTCAAACTTTCCCCCAGATTTAGCAATCTCGGCAAAAATTTTGCACCCTCCGTAAAATAAATCAAATTTTCAAAATTTGTTATATTTTTCTAAAATTCATCCTCGCAGCTATTTTATTTATCATTTCATACATATTTTTAGCGCAATATTAGTTATTTCGCTTATAATGCTTACTATGTTATGTATTACGAGTTTCTACTTGCAATAACACATAGGCCTTGTAGTCTGGCCTATCCAGATTTATATTTTAGAAATCGAGAGAATTTTTAAATTTAAATAAAAATTTCGTTGTCTAAGAAGTATCGACATAGTTCGGTATCTTGCAAAATTAGTCACTTGAATTTTTCATTTAATATTTATCATTTTTTATTCATTCCATATACACAAAATTAATGGCTAAAAGATGAAAAATTTAAAAAATGTTAAAAGACTAAAACGTCACAACAATGTTTGTTGCAAATCTGGAAATAACAAAAGTCGGTTTGATTTAACGAAAAATACATTTGTAAAATATTCGTAAAATTAGGAGTAAAATTTTATTGAGTGAATTTTAAAGTTCAGAAGTTCTAATTTTAAATTAAAATCAAATTTTGAGTATAACTTGCTTATTGAGAAAAAATATTCAGGATTTACTAGCTGATTCGGAACAAGATTCTCGAATATGGAAGAATCCATCGACTTTGAGCCAATTCAGCGATTTTTTCAAAAAATTCCACCAACTCGGCGTCATTCAGATAGATCAGAAACCAATTAGTGAACAGCAGGTCAACGCTGTAAAATATGACACGAAGTATGAAAATTACTTGTATTTAGGCTAAATTAAAATAAATTCAAAGGCATCAAAATGGGCTGAAATATAAAAATAAAAGTATAAATAATTTTGCCCAAAATGTTGGATTGATTTAAATAATAAAAGTAAGACTTAACTTTGGATATTAAATGCCTGACTTCAAATTCGATTAAGTAAATGAAGGTATTATGAAAAATTAAACAGCGCGAATACGAAAGCTTTCTAAGCTGTCAACGTTTCATTCTTCATACTGTTTTATTTTAACTGTATTTTAACCTTCAAATTCATATTTTTCTTATTTGCGTTTATGTCTTCATTTTACTTTTTTTAGTGCTTAAATTGTCCTAAACTGGTTTTTCTTATTCATTGCTCGCCTACACGTTCCTTTTATTGCCTTCATTTTTTGCAACAATTATTCTGTTCTTTGAATCGTTAGCTAAATGCATTCATCTTCCTTGATAAATAGTCTTTTAGTATTATGTTTTATGTCACACATATTATCAATTAATTGTCATGCAACTTTATTCCTGCCATCAAAGTTTGTATTAAAGGTTTTATTATACTTCAAAAAAATTCAATATTTTGCTTTCCATGCCATTACACTGTGATTGTAGGAATATATAGGTTAGCTCCCATTATTGCGCGTCATAATTTAGGCAAGCGTTAAAATAGAATTTTGAGGCCAATTGAATCAGATAGAAAAGAATGTTTTTGTTTACAATGTATTATGTCCAGCTGCCAACGGTATGTGAACTGAAATGGTTTGTTCTAACGCTTTCATTATCTAGTTCAAACGCCAGTATTTGCTTGGTTCTGAAATTAAGTTGCATTTCCTTCTGACGATACCTTTTTGGCTTTTTACACCGATAGGAAAACTTGATATCTTGGGATCAAAATACGTCCTGCTATGTTTCTGACTCAATAAATTATAAAAAAAGCCGTAGGGTTTCCGGGGGTGGGGTAGTAACACTTTTAGAAATCTGACACCCCCGAATCTATCAAAACCACAGTTTTCAATTGGCAATTTCGTCCCATCTGACCCCCCCTCATTTTGGCCGCTGTCTACATATGGTAACGACTCATTAATGTGATTCAATGCATAAACTCCAGAATTTGAACAATATCAAAATGGAGTAAACAGAAACTCCTACAGCCTGCAAAGGACCATATGGCCTAATTGTTACACTTCGAACGTGACATTCTTATCTGTCTTATGCAACAAGTCTCAAAACTCTATGTGCGTGCCGAAGTTATGACGTAATATTTGAGCTTGGCCCTTTTTGTGGGCCGCCCTGGATTTTCATCAGATATTTCAAAAAAAACGTGACAGTCAAATTATGGGAATCAAATATCAAATTTATCTGTCGGTAATTAATATAAAGAATTATTTTGCTGGGAAGATTACCTATCTGATGCAACTTCCATTAAACTGGCGTCGCACGCTTTGAACGTTATATTTCCCATGTGATTGATTAGTTTTTTCGGTTCGTTTCGATGAACGATTCGACTATGTCAACGGCAAGAACATGCTTAGCTTTGAACGCCAAATACGGAGTAATTCGTCTTAATTAATCAACCCAGTAATTAATACATAATTATACTCTATCCAATAGCGACGTTAAAATAAAAAACATGAAATCTTAAACTTTAAAAGTCCGCAAGTCTACAATGGATCTCTGCCCAGAGTTCCGGGGGACTCCCCAAGTCCCCTGAACTGTGTTCGCTAAATACGACAATTTATCCCTCCCAAATGTATGGGGTGGGTTTGATCAAATTAAATGAATCAAATGAACTCGAGTGTGTTGAGGATATTTTAGCGCATTATTTTCTAATCGGCTGTCACATTTGGCGAGTTAATTCACAATTTTTCAAATTATTCTTTGCCGAGTTCCCCGAGTATTAAGGCGCCAAATTATACCTCTTACTTGACGTTGTTCCAAACTGAATATAAACACAAATCGAGCAATGAATTCGTGTGAATGTTTTTGTTAATCCTGAAAACAAGAATTGCTGAAAATTCGTTCGGAATTCTCTAGCCGAGTCAGTTATAATTCGAGCAAATGTCTATTTTGTTATATACTTGAGAAATTGCTACATATTATTCTGTGTTTTAGCCAATCACAGAGAAATAAAGAAGAAGAGGGAGAAGGAGAAGTCGAAATTTTTATTCGCTTCAGCGAAAAAGCACACGTGGTGAAAAAAAGAAAATGCATTAAAAATATGAGAAGTACGATTCAAAAATATACTGCAAGACGAAATGGCCGACTCACTGAAAAACATAAAATCCATAAAATACAGAAAAGTTTCGAAGAAAGCTTGGTAAAACGTAAAGGCACGATACCATTTTTTTAATTTTTGCTTTCGTTTGTTTCTTTCTATGTTTCAATGTTTTGCGCGCTATAATTAGTAAAGTAGATTTCACCCGATTCCGGCGCCCAATTCAACGACTCGCATATTCGTCAGGTCCGGTAAGGAGCTTAAGACCTCCTGTTTTCTCTTGATCGTCAATCGCTTTAGCCCACGGATTCAGCATCATCGTTTCTAAGGTAGGCTCGTGAGCTCGATTTTGCCAAAATTGCCTCACTGCCATTGTCTTCCTTGATGACGTCAAAGGCAATAATGTTTATGCCGATAAAAAATTATTTCTGCATAATTTTTAGTAAAGCTACGCTACATCGAAAGGTTATTTTTAAAAAAAACCGTACAAAATCGATTCAATGTCACAAAGGTCGGCTATAAATCAAAATTCGGGTACAATGGCGGAAGAAGTCTAAACACGAATAGAAAAAAACTGAAGGATTAGTATAACGCGATCGGATTACGGAGTCGGACCATACATGGGCAGCGACCCAATTCAGGGGTCTGGGTGGTGTAAAATTGATGGCCAAAACCTCAAAAAATCATGGCAAAAATTTAATTCTGGGTGAGAAGTCGATTCGACTTTTGGGGGTCTACCGGATTCTAGGGGTAAAACTGCCCCTACTACTATGTGTGTCGGGACTTTGTCCACCACAACAGTAGTACTCCCGGTCCCTCTGAAGTCTCCGTGCTTAAGCATAGGACACGCTTAAGCATAGAGACTCTGAAATTGTAGGCGCAAAGCGCCTACAATAAGGGGCGCACTACGCAATAAAGCACGCTACATGTTAAGGTATAGGCGTCAAGCGCAGGTCTGTTCTTTTTTTAGTTCACAATACATGCAGACGATGAGTCATAAGCACATGACAAAGTCCAAAGTCCAACAATTTCGGATTCCTTCAGATTTTACCACCTGACTGGTGCTACCTCAAAACTAAGAAAGGAGGAAACAGATAAGAAAAAATCATTCTCTGAAATCTTCTGCTCTTTTGAACTTCTGAATGTTTGCTCTTCAACTGTTTTTTTCCTCCTTGAAATGGATTCTGACATTAAAATGGAAGAACTTTCAACTCAAGACGCGTGGTTCAAAACGGATGAAGAAATGCGGGGAGAGAGTGAGGACAGCTCTGCAGTTATGAACTAGTGGCACCGCATACGCGGGCAGCAAGAAAATTCTGGGGAGTGCAAGATTTTTTGAAGGTCAAAAAATGGCCTTAAAAATGGTGGTATGGGCGATAAAAACACCATTTTTCGACGTTTCTCATCAAGCACTATCCATTGGCATCAAAAAATTGCGAAAAAAACGAAAAAAAATCTCAAAAATTGAATTCCTGGGGGAGTATTTTGATCTCTGGGGGTATTTTGGTTTCTGGGGGGTGCATACCCCCCAAACCCCCCACGCCCAGGTGTGGTGGTACCCACCAGAAGAATTCTACGAGTTGGGGGAGCACGAAGCGCAAAGATAAAACGATTTAACACAGAAGGGCGAGCATATGCATTAAACTTAAAAAAATTTGGATCGTCTAGATTTGGCAAAAAATTTGGCCGAAAATTTTGATAGCGCCATCAATCAAATTTTGGACGGAACGAGTGCGACGGATATGATTGGCCTACAAATTACACATTCGACGTTGAATAAGCCGGGCGATTGTTCCTTTTCGAAAAGGCGAACAAATCAAAGGCGAGCAAATTGTACATACGATCGAGCGAATTATGTGGTCTGACGAAGAAGTACATCTCGAACAGCTGGAAACGCGGATAAAAATAGTGGCCAACATAAATGTAGATTTGTAAATTTGGAAAAAGAAACGAAATCTAAAAAATGTTTCAATAAAAAATTAAAAACAATGATAATCTCTGTTTGCTTAGGGCTCTAGTGGTAGCAAAAGCGCGTTTAGATCATATAGAAAAGCTTACGAAAAAAAGTTTAGAATGGCGATATAAAAACGTTTAGTAAGAGTAGGATAGGCAAAAAGAAAAGCAGAGCAGAAGGCAGCGCTATAGAACTTATGAAGAAAGCGGGTCTCCGTGATCGTACAGGCCCTTGCAGTATACGTGAAGTGCAGACATTGCGGGCTGTAATGTCGAATTTTCAAATTAAAGTTTTTACCGCTTATTTTTGTAACGCCATAGTTTTTGAAGGACCATCTGCAGAAAAAATTGTACACTTGTATAATAATAATAATAATAATAATAATAATAATAATAATAATAACGTAATAAGTAATATGACCACACCTGGGCGTGGGGGGTTTGGGGGGTATGCACCCCCAGAAACCAAAATACCCCCCTCCCGAAATCAAAATACCCCCCCAGAATTCAATTTTTGAAAATTTTTTTCGTTTTTTCGCAATTTTTTGATGCCAATGGATAGTGCTTGATGAGAAACGTCGAAAAATGGTGTTTTTATCGCCATACCACCATTTTTAAGGCCATTTTTCGACCTTCATAATAATAATGCACCCCCCATAATAATCACTTGCTGACGTCATAGGTAGTATGACTGGCTTTTTCAATCGTAGCTATTTTTGCGAGTTATGTAACGTAGGATATAACAATAGATTGATCACCGTTGTTCTAAAGTGTGTCCGTGTTGTAATGGTTCTGTATGCCACAGCGTAGCTCTCACAGAATGTACAGACTGTAATCGTCTATTACGGGGGCAAAGATGCTTCGAAAATTGTAAATAAAGTCGGAAAAAATCAACAATCGGTTTGTCAACAAAAGATGCTAAGTAACAACTGTGGTAGACATGTAAATAGAGCCGATAAAATAGGGAAACATAAGTGTGGTCACTTCATCTGAAAAACGTGCAAATCTGATAAGCCCGCTTCTGATCAAAATAAGTGTTATGTGCAAGTTGTAGCCGAAGAAAAAGATAAAAAGAAAGGAACAAAATATGTATTTTTCGATTTTGAAAACCAGACAGGAAAAAGCGTGTGGCAATTCAAGATTGGAACATGAACCGAATTTGTGAATAGCGCATATTGTTTGTACAGATTGTCTGACGAAACCACTAGAACAACGCGATAAATGCGGCGAAAACAGGCGCATATTTTTTGGCAATAATTGTGCAGACGCATTTTGTGATTTCCTTTTTAGCCTGGAAAATGCAATAGCAATCGCCCATAATGCTAAAGGTTTTGACGAACATTTCATTTTAAACACATTTTCAAGCAAGCCATTGCGCCCACCATTGTCACTAAAGGCTTGGAAATCATGAGTCTGAGTGCACGATCAGTAAAACTAATCGATTCATCCAATTTCCTACCAATGGCATTAGCCACTTTGCCAAAAACATTCGATGAGCCTGTATTAAAAAAGGATTTTTTCCTCATCTGTTCAATACATGAGCAAACGAAATTTATGTGGGTGAGTGGCAAGACGCATAATACTATTCCCCGGCAACCATACGTGGGCAGCAAGAAAATTCTGGGGGGGGTGCAAGATTTTTTGAAGGTCGAAAAATGGCCTTACAAATGGTGGTATGGCAATAAAAACACCATTTTTCGACGTTTCTCATCAAGCAGTATCCATTGGCATCAAAAAATTGCGAAAAAAACGAAATCAATTTTCAAAAATTGAATTCTGGGGGTATTTGATTTCTGGGGGTATTTTGGTTTCTGGGGGTTGCATACCCCCCAAACGCCCCACGCCCAGGTGTGCCGGCAACTATGAGCCCCAAGAACAAGGAAAATTTCCAAAAATGGTTTGCTGAGCAAAAAAAATGAAATTTTTAATTAATTGAACTTTTTGGCTTATTACGAGCTCGATGTTGACATTCTAAGGCGATGCTGTATAAAATTCCCCAAGCTATTTTTATCCGGAACGGGGATGGAGTGCTAAAAGCGTTGAAAAATATAAAATTGCGAACGAAAAAATTTGCAAAATGTTGGAGGAAATTGGGATACGAGCTAAAACTAAGTGAACATAAAATTCACAATATTGTGGAGTCGGCAAAAATCTGGGCGCAAATTTAAATTTATGCGCTCTTGCTCAAGCGCACAAAAAATTTATTAAATATAAACAAGAACTATTCCCCGGTTTGAAAATACGATGTCCGGATGGTTCACCCTCAGCCCTTATTTTTACGGTGATGTCTCTACAGCCCCACCAGTCCCACCGTTTCAACAGCCCCACCAAAACTCCCAACAGCCCCATCCCGTTCCAACAGCCCCACCACGTAATCCCAACAGCCCCACCAACAATCCTAACAGCCCTCACCAATCCCAATAGCCCCACCGTTCCAACAGCACAACCGTCCCAACAGCCCCATCAGTAATCCCAGCAGCCCTACCATTACTGCAATCGACATTATAAGAGATCTTAAGTGCATGTTATTTCATATAATAAAATCAAGCAATATTAATTTTTTATGAAAGATATTTTTTGACTATTTTTCGACTTCGTATATTTCATCAAGACCATACACGAGCGTGCAGGTTTACATTTTCAGAATAACTCTACCTGAGAAACTGGTAGACCCGCCAGAATTGAAGCTTCAGCATTTTCGCGCAATCCGGGATTTTTGCCTCATTCGAGTCATCTCGCAAGATTAGATTCCTGCTCATTATGGTCTAGTCTTGACTGCCAGGAAAAAATTAAAGATGTTCTAGTGAAAAAAGGGAGAGATAAGTTTTAAAATTAAATGAAAATCAAAGTTTTCACGCTAATCTGCTTCAAAATAACCAGAAAATGTGGACTAGCGTAGTGTTTACGCTATTTTAACATTCATACCAGTTTTGAGGTCATTTTTGGCTCAAAACTTCTTCTCCAGACCGATCGTGCTGTGCATCTATGATCATAACAGTGGGGCAGTTGAAACCAACATTGGCAACGAACAAATTCTGGGGGTCTGGTGGGGTAAAGTGACTCGAGAAATGTGCTAAAAATTGAATTCTGGGGGTCTATCATAATTTGGGGGATTTCCAGAATTTTGGGTTGGTGGGGGTTACACTCTAAACATCCCCTCCCCACCACGCTTACATGTGGATAGGGCAGTGCGACTGTTGGAACGGTAGGACTGTTGGAACGGTGGAACTGCTGGAGATTGGTGGGGCTCTTGGGACTGGTGGGGCTGTTGGGATTATTGGTGGGGCTGTCAAGAGACGGTGGGGCTGTTGGGACGGTGGGGCTGTTCGAACGTTGGGGCTGTTGGCGATTGGTGGGGCTGTTGGGATTGGTGGGGCTATTGGGATTATTGGTGGGGCTGTTGGGACGGTGGGGCTGTTGGGACTGTTGGGACAGGTAGGGCTGTTGGGATTTTTGGTGGGGCTGTTGGTATGGTGGGGCTGTTGGGGCGGTGGGCCTGTTGGAACTGGTGCGGCTGTTGAGACACAATTATTCTTACGAAAGGCAAAATTGTTATAATAGGAGCGAGAAATGAAGCACAACTGAAACGATTTCAAAAACGGCGTAATGTGCTCGACTGACGAATTCGAAATAGTTTGAGCACGAGGTTAATGTTTATTTAAGAAATGTCCTGCAAACAAACATAGGTACTATACGGTAAACATTAAGAACACTCTATGTGATGCCTGGATATGTTTTTCAACAGAGAAACGAAACCAAAAATATAAGGCATGCTGGACATTGGTTAATTGAAAAAGATGGCGGGTCACGCGCATTTTAACCCATAAATAATTATGTTGTAGGGGCAGATAATAGGGCTATAATAAATTTCTTCATAGTACCCTGATTTTTGATTTTGAGTCAATTTTTGTGAAGTTAATTACCAACAATGGGTCCTAATTTAGCTTTAACAAACACACCGGGCATTCCATAGAGCATAATCATAAGCAAAATAGGCTTCACACGCATTCAAATTTCGTAATGTGATTTTATTGTCCACGTGATGATGGGTCGCAATCCATTCAGGCTCTGTGGTGCGCTTAGCCTTAAGCGTGAATAAATTCACGCCAAGCGTGAAAAACGAAGTGAAAAATTCCTGAAATTCGGCCGAATGAGCAAAGCCCAAAAAATGAGCGTCAAAACATATAGTACATGACGCTGAACGTGAAATCAGAATGCTAACGGCTTGAGTTAAACATGTGCGAAGTCGCGTGGCCAAATCACTCTCGCCCCAATTGGCGAAATCGAAACGTAAATAAGTCATGGCCTTCACAAAAATGCCTGATATCAAATCCTCATACTGTATGGGTAACATACAATTTGTAATCACAACTTTCACAGAACTGACGTTTTCTGACTAATTCTACAAAATCGAAATCCACACAGCAGCTTAGATCTGTCAGTTTTTCGACCCTGTAGAGATGTGCGTTGGCATCCATGCAACGCTATTAACGACAACGTTATCCAGCTCCAGCTTTTTTCTCGGCTGTTATCGGTAAAATGTTACATAACAAGCGGACCACAGTTGCTGTTTAATCGCAATCCTGAAAAGTTATAATAGTAAGCTTGTTTTTGTTTTATGACCTACTGAAACAGAAGTGCCGTGGAAGAAGATTTGGCATAATTCTGGTACCGGGGACCCGTACTTTGTGTGTGCCCATGCACTTTACGTGAATCGATTTTTTTGTCTTGAAATCAATGGTGTGCGAAAGATTACATCGGCAATTTAGGTGACTAGAAGGTTATAAGCAGTGGCGGATCCAGGATTTTCCTGAGGGGGCGGAACCCTGAGTTGGGCGGAAAAATTAGCCATTTTGACCCGAAAATCGCTAAAAATCGCTCAAAAATCCATAATTTTGCGTACTATTTTGGGCTAATAGGGGGCGGCCGTCCCCCCTAAATCCGCCCCTGGTTATAAGTTCTCAACACATCGCACACAGCTTTTTAAAACTAATCTTGCCCTTACAATGAATAAATTTGAGGTTTTTTAACTTTCCTGAACGAACTAGAAGGATTCAAAATATAAGACATAGCTCATTAGAAATAACATAGAATTTTCTAGCTATTTACTGAAAAAATTTTGAAATACGTCAGAAACTCACAAAATAATAGCTGAAAACATCGAAAGTTACAGTATGACAGCCTTCCTGGCGGCCATAATAAAAAACTGGAATTCTTTAATAAATCAGACAATCAGATATCATTGGAAAGAACTTTTTTAGGCTTTCCAAAATGTTCTTAAACATTAAAAAATATGAAACCAGCGCGAGTAAAATGCATACCTTATGGGGGCAGCCATATTTTAGAAAAAAATTAAATTGAAATTGCAGGACGAACTATTCACTAACACGAAAAACAAAAAAGAGTGAAATTTAGAGCACAAAAATATGTAACTATTTTGCTATTTTCCAAAATATGAAACAAATCTGTATACTGTAGTGATCATGCGAAGTTTGAGCACTTTTTAGAGCCCAGCATACTGTAGACATAAGCTAGCACAACTTTTTCTTGGCAAAATAGTTTCGTTTTAAAATTATCTACCCCGAACACTTAACTTTATTGAAATCCATCAAGTGGTTTGTGTGTTATCTCAAAAATAGCCATTTCACTGAACACCATAGTTCGATGGTGAGGAGGTATACTTTTTTGGCCTGCAGCTATACTGTATTTGCATGGTAGAATATAATTTGTATAACTATTTATCAAAACTCGATTGAATGACAATTGTTTATAGTTCCTAGTCACCTAAATTGCCGTTGTAATCTTTCGCACACCATTGATTTCAAGATTTAAAACGAAATTTATTGCGGTTACAGTTACTACAAAAAGATCGATTCACGTAAAATGCATGGGCACACACAAAGTACGGGTCCCCGGTACTACAATTATGCCGAAGATTTTTCCAGTCGTTTTTTATATAAAATAATTAAAAACTGGCTTGCAGAGCGAGCGGTTGTGTTGCTTATAATATGATCGCAGCAATTGAAGCTAGGGTTGAGATTGGAACAGAAAAAATGCAATATAGTACTGAAAAATATCAATGGAGAAATTGGCCATTGAGAATCGATTAAAAAAGTTTTCTCCTTTCCGTGTTTAACCGACCAAAATAAGAAAAATTCGCATAAAATTTAATTTTTAAAAGCTGATTAATTTGAATTTATCAATAGAAAATTCATGATCTCCATATTGATTTTAGAAAACATGCACATTTGTAAGTTAAGTAATTCTCACTAGAAAACACTATTGTTTTGGGGATAGCAACCCTAAAAAGCTCCTCGAATGTTTCCTCAATGTCGTTCGAGGTATACCATTTTAGATGGATATCGTAAACCATTAAATCGATAGACGACCCGTGATTTATCGACCATAAGGTTCCGTCTCTGTTGGTATGGCCGGTCGAAAATTGACCGTGTATTCGGTCGAATCGAGATGTTTGGAAATATCTGGCACTTTAACTCGCGCGGTAAACCAGCTAGAGATAACAGGTACACGATAAATTCAACGATCCTTCATTTTTCCTTGCTTTTATACTCGCAAAAAGTAGGCTTAAATTGGAAAATTGGCACGTTATATTATAATTATAATTCAGAATAGTTACTATTAAAACTATATTATATTATAACTACTCACAACGAGACTCACGTAGACTTGCGTGTGATTAACATTAATACATTGGCAAAAATACGCAGAAACTGTGGATTAACGAAGTTTTACGCTATTTTTTTTAGCGTTTCTAACCATTTTCGAAGGCCATTTGGACTCGAAGAAAGTTGATACCCTCCCAGACAGTCCGTGCGTGCGCATCTTTAGTCATTACGACCATATGTATCTGCTTTGATGGCGATCTTTGGGTGGAGGATGTGCTGGTCTGGGGGCCACAAATTGAGCCTGCTTGGACGAAAATGACCTCAAAAACTGGTTTAAGCGCTAAGGTTCTTCTAAATTACATATGTTGTCATGCAGTTTCGGTATTCCTTCTGGTACATACGCAGTTGCGTATAACATGTGTATATATTATAATGTGTGGGGTCATTAAGTGGCACACAGTGGCGCGTTCACTGTAACCCATACCTGGGCGGGGGGGTTTTGGGGTATGCAACCCTCCGAGAAACCGAAAGCCACCACCCTCCCAGAAATCAAAATACCCCCCAGAATTCAATTTTTTGGAAAATATATCCTAATTTTTTTCGCAATTCTTTGATGCCTAATGGATAGTGCTAGATGAGAAAAACGTTACAAAAATGGTGCTTTTTTCGCCATACCACCATTTTTAAGGCCATTTTTTGACCTTTGAAAAATCTTGCACCCCCCCCCTCCCAGAACGTTGGTGCCGCCCACCTATGCTGTAACCTGTCTCCGCCCACTGTACCACGATTGGTTGTGGGTACATCGAAAATTGTGCGAAAAGTAAAAAATAGTTGTTTACGGCTATCGCCGGTTTTTGTACTACGGACATGCAAAACATGCAATGGAACGAATTTTTAATTGTAAATGAGAGGTAAAAACAAAGCCTGTCACATATATAAGAGGAAAAAAGCGGCGAATATAACCCAACAAATCAGCAAATGGGGTTTTACAATGCACGCCCTTCCACCGATATTCTGCCAAATGTCCCGACAACTTAAATTTTCAGACGTTCCACGCATTTTTTCATAAAAGTGTCGTCTTCACACACGTGGGTGTGGGGGTTTGGGGGGTATGCACCCCCAGAAAATCAAATTAACCCCAGAATTCAAATTTTGAAATTTTTGCTTTTTATGGCGATTGTTTGATGCCATTGGATAGTGCTTGATGAGGAACGTCGAAAAATTGTGTTTTTTCACTGCCGACCACTTTTAAGACCATTTTTTGACCTTTAAAAAAATTTTTTTACCCCCCCCCCCCCAGAATTTTGTTCTGCCCACCTATGGTCGTCTTGATGTGACCCCAATGACATTCAATTCTTTGAGTGTAGGCTTCGGTGGCAGGATCAAAAAAATCTTGTTGGTGATTAACGATTTGATGCTGGTAATTTTGCGGCCAATTGGGGATATTTATGTAGGCACGCCACTCGTCGGAAATAATTCTTATTCCAGGAGCAATGTGCGCCTGGATCAGTGAGTGCAAGGTATCCTCATTTCGGCGCAAAACGTAAAACATTCTACATTCCTAATGTCCATTTGGCATTTTCCAAAACAATTCCAAATACTTAGGGCCCAACGATTTGCCGTTCATTGTTCTGCCTAGCTAGGGGAGCTCGATTTCCAACAGAAGGCGCCCTCGGTTGTATGTATTTTCTCCGACCACGCATCAGAATCTCATCAATCTGGACTGCTTCTCCTGGGCCGCCCATTGGTGCAGCTGTCCTTAGGGCTAATGATCAAACATTTCGTATATAATTGCGCCAATCTATAATGGTTTGCCAGCTTCCAATGTCCATCATTTTCAAGGTTTGCTGCGATTTAATATTTTTGGACCACATGTTTATATCTGCCAAGCTTTTTGGTACAGTTAGCTTTGCTTGTGAAAATCCGCGGCTATCAGGAATTGAAAACAACGACCGGAATTCATCAGACGCCCGTGGACCTCGTAATTCGCCACGGATTACTAGCATTCTCGGTGCTTCGCAATTTTGAAGTATCGGTTGCATCTAATTCTCTTGTAAGATTTTTGCCTGCAGCTCGGAAAACTTCCGTCTCATAAGCTTCCCCTGTGCAGAAATGGCGTTATTTTATTTTTAGCAATATTTTTAGCAAAGGCTATAATTAACGCATCAGTAGCCGTTAAAGCACTAAATTCGGTCGGATCAGTAACTATCGCCATATTGCAGGAAATACAATAACAACCAAAGTACAAAACGGCAATAGCTGTAAACTAATATCATTTGCTTTTCCGCATTGTATCTTACCCAGATAACCAACACAGTGGGTGGAGTTAGGTTACAGTGAACAGGCCACTGTGCACCGCTTAATAACCCCGCACGTTAAAAAATATTTACACGTTATACGCCACTGTGTACGTACGGAAGCAATACCCACAGTTTCTAATAAAAAAAACTCACATTCTGCCTCATTTTTGGCAGAAAATTCCCCAGTCTAATTTAGGTTCTACGCTTCCCAGCAACCCCAATCCTGCACGACTGATTCGACTTGCCCATGGTAAACATATATGAACGAAAGGGCAATAAAAACGCAAAAATTCTTCGACTTCGGAGAGAAGGAGCGCAATTTGCTAGCGTCGTAGGTATGTACATACAACGTACCCGTAAAAAAAGCACTCATATATTCTATCGCATCATTCAGCGATATTTTAACATTTCGCCCATCCGGTGCTCCAGAGTGGAATAATAGAACGTAAAATATTTCTTGATACAATGGAGTCAATTTTGCATACCTATAGTCCTAAGATACATACTCTCAATGTGCAAAAGAAAGCATCAATTGTAGGCTCCATGAATGAACAGTCGAAATTTACTTTACAAGGCTATTAGGCCAGTGACCGTGTAGGCTCTACCATGTCAATGCTCAATTTTCGCAGAGGTTTAACGAGGCGGAGATCAAAAAATACTTCATTGTTATAATAATGGAAGGAGACACGTACAAGCTAAACATTATGTAGTTTTCGTGAATATTCATGCCTGATCAGTGATCATCATATCTGGGCGTGGGGGGGTTGGGGTATGCACCCCCAGAATTCAATTTTTAAAATTGTTTTTTGGTTTTTTTGCAAATTTTTTGATGCCAATAGATAGTGCTCGATAAAAAACGTTAAAAACGGTGTGTTTTTCCGCCATACCATTTTTGAGGCCATTCTCCGACTTTCAAAAAATCTTGCACTCCAAGCACTTTGGTGCCGCCTACCTATGGTGATCATAGGTGTACTAGCATAGCGCTTTTGGAGAATTGATCAAACTAATTCAACTAGAATGGCCCTAAAAATTATTGTTAATGTTAAAATAGCGCATTTATAATTCTAATTTAAGTTTAATCAATTTGATTCAATCAACTTTTGGGTAAGGTGGGGCCCACAATCTTTTGGTGAAGAATTAGCTTACAGTAAGGAAGGAAAATGTTCCTGCAACTGCACAGCCATAGTTAAGAATCACTGCTTTTATCGCATTGTGCCTTGTTTGCTTGAATTTTATCGGTTTTATTTACTTTATGTTGCATTTAATTTATACCCATATTTCTCCCTAAAGATAGCTGGAACGTGCTCTGAAAATTTCGCAGTTTCTTTTCCTATTCTTCTACATTTTTCGTTTTGTGGTCATTAAGATGCCTCGCGTTGATGCATATCTGTATTTTACTATATTTTATCAAACTCTGTTTTGAAAACATATATTTACGAACAAACAATAACACAGAAACTACTTACTATTCGTAAATACAGTAAAATCTATTAAAACTCCCGAAATATAAAATGCAATATCTAGAAATTAAATAAACGTATAGGGAAAAAAAGTTAAAAGTCGAACAGCGGAGTTAAGCCAAGTTTGCGCTTCCTCATAACTTTAATGCCAAAAAATCTCTAATGGGTCTAAGGAGAGTAATCCCGAAATTGAAAATTTGGAAATTTGAGTCTTTATCCCTATTTTGCATCCGTCTGGTGTTCTATGTAAGCCCTGGTCCCCCAAAATTTGCCCAATGCTCGATAGCCAATCGCATTATGTCTCTCTCTCTCTCTTTTAATTATACATCATCAAATTTAAGGGGTCGAAAATAACAAAAGGTCAAAGGGCGCAAAAAATGAAAATTTAATTCTGGATTCGACGACAGTTTTTTCGAGTTTTGTGAGCATTAATCTCAACGCCCGTTTCGAGTTTCTCAATCTACAGAATTAAAAATGTATGATTATCAAACATCTCGATTCAATTGCCATTTGATAAAGCCAATGAGCACGAATTTCACCATGAAGACTATTTATTTCCAGGAATAACCATCAGAAATTTTAGAATTGGTTAGTCATCGAATGAATTATTAGGTTGGAAAAAACATCTAAATCATAATTCTACCGGAGTCAGAAATCAGAAAAGAAGGCATAAAAAATGGGAGTTTCCACCCCCTCCTTCCCGATCGACGCACTATACAAATTCAATCAACAAAAATATAGAAGAACGCATCATATCGTTCAGCCTCCTTCCGACATAAACATTTGTAAGTGACCCTGATGCTCAATAAATAAAATAAATTAAAATGGAATATCATTCCGCTTCTATCAAGAACCAAGCTTTGTCCCCGCTAAGCATAGAACCATAGCAAGCTATTGATTGTAATGCCTTCTGGATTTAAAAAAGACAAAAATGTAAAATTTGTACGAAATTAAAAATTTAACAAATTCGAAAAATCTGCCTCAAATAATCTGATTAATTTTTAAACTAAGTTAATTATTTTCTAAATAAGCTTTTTAAAATGCTTACGAAAAAATTGATCCATAAAGCTAAATTAAATCGATTTTTACAAATTACGAAAGGAGTCGATTTTCTAGCCTTGCATGTTACAAAACATTTAACGGCTCTCGTGATTTGAATAAATTAGGAAACAAAATAATTCACTACACTTTATCGAACACGCTTGCACGTGAATAGCGCCTAGTGCCAAATATTGCAAAAGAAAACATCAATGTACTACGTTTCTTATTAGAATGAAAAATCGTGAAAAATGGAATAAAAAGTTTATATTCTGGTGGGTCTTTCGCACTCTGGGAGCGAGTTGTTTTGAATTCCAGATTGTTCTATGCATCAGCAACCCCCGATTCATTACGGTGATTACTTCATTTTGATCAAATCCAATTATCATTCTATGCTGAGTACTTTCTTCTTTATCCACCTTTTATTATTATTCCTATTATTGTGCTAACGGACTAATCCGCAACAACTATTCACGTAATTCTAACATGAAAATATTTATTAACGAAGATTCATTTCCGATACTCGACCTATGTGTTCTAAATTTTTATCTTTTCTTTATGAACTTGATCGAGAATGTCCAGCGCGCTTATATAAGATTTGTCGAATATTTCTATCTTGATGTTCAGTTTTTCAATCATTTGCGGTGTTTGAAAAACCCGTTAGTTATTGGGTCTTTAAAAATGTGTTTTCATCAATCTTTGTAAACAAGTACAAATGCATTACGAATATAATAAGGCTGATTGTCGAACATTTAATAATACCACTAATAACAATCATATAAAAAGTAATATTAATAACAACAATGAGGGTATTAATAATAAAAATAACTTTATTTTTGTATTAATAATGATAATAATAATAATAGTAATAATACTATTATTATTATTATTACTATTATTATCATTATCATTACTATGATAATAATAATAATAATTATTATTGTATTATCATTATTATTATTATTAATATTAATATTATTAATATTATTATTATTATCATTATTATTATTATTATTATTATTATTATTATTATTATTATTATTATTATTATTATTATTATTATTATTATTATTCGTTTTTCTTTGAATAAGTAATCATTGGAATATTTTTAATTGACATTTTCTTAGGTTCCTCAGCTTTTTGTATGAAAAATGCTTAATAATCACCTGCGTCGAAGGGACTTCAATTCCGTGCATGAATTGCTGGCGAAATTCCGCACTTATGTCCCTGATACTTGCGATTTCACAACCAGACGTCTTGAGAACCTAAAGCGGAAAAATATGCTTGAAATTTTGAATTTATTAAATATATTCCTTTTCGAGCAGCACGCTCTTTTCTATTCATTTTTCTTTCGGTTTTTCTCATGCCAATGGTAATAAACAGGGAGAACACAGAATGCAGAATTCCAATACCGGAACGAACTCGGAAGCTTGTTTGAAAAATTTGACCCATTTGGAAAAAAATAAAAATAATGCTTCTCATCACACTTTTATTTATCATACGAGGGTTTTAAAAGACTATCAAATAAAATTCTGGCAGTATATGTTACGGTAGAAGTCTGACAGAGATTTAATCAAAGGTATTATATCCCATTATATTCAGTAGCTGTTTAAGTCAAATGACGTTGTGTGTCAATATCATGTTATGCGATTCAAAATTGTTGCTTTGAGAATGAAAAGTGTTCAAAATATGCATTTTTTAAATAGCCGAAGTCGATTTTGAGGGCAATATTCAGCTACTTGTTTATTTTGCTGAAATTTACTCGTATTAAAGTAAGGAAAATTCAACAGAGAGGTGAGAGAGAATAAATAATTTTACAGAGAACAAGTCCATTTTGATCTCCCATTTTCATTTCAGGTAGGTCGTCATTTCAATACTGCTTTTATCTTCTTTTGACCAATTCAAAAAGTTTTAGCAATGTAATTGTTCAAATTACAGATCATTTCAATAAAAAAACATTGAAGGAACAGTAATCAGGAGATTCAGTATCGAAAAACAAGAAAAAATAGTACAGCGATCAGTAATTTACTTGGTATCACGAGTCAGGAATTTAAAAAATATTTCTTAGCGTAAATTATACCTGTAAACTAATACTACGAGTAGGAAAATAATTACGTCAAATAAATGCGAATAATAATAATAATACGAGTGTAAGATAAAAACGACAAAATGTTATTTCTTCAGCCAATATTGGTTTGAGTACCTCAGTGATGGATTGTCCATTATCGGCTGCACAAATCATAAAAATTCGTCCATCTGGCAGTAAGGATTTCTAAATAAACAAAATATTCAGAGGATTTGCATTTTTAAATAGATGCTTCGTGATAAGCATAGTACAATTTTGGAATACAAGGCATTGTCAGCGCATTAAAAGATTAGATTTATATAAAAATTAATGATAAAAATGTAATGAAAACAAAACTTGATACGACTTCTGGCTTAAATAATTGCGTAAAGTTGTTGAGACCCAATTTTTTCAGAAATTTTTGATGCTCCAGAGTAAGGAATGGAACCTAAATCGTAGAATACTTTCTTTCAACAAAAAAATGGAATGTCAAAGGTCGCATCACTTCTCTCAAGAAACTAAAAATACTAATTAATAAATTTTAAATAATGCACAACACAATTCATCAGTAAACAGAAAATAACTATTTTCCCTGTTATTGTTATTAATCTGATAGGATAAAAATATCAGCTTATTGCTGGAATGCATTAAATTTATTTTTCATTCCAATAATTCGTTCCTTTCACCTATCTTAATCGATTGCATTTACATTTCACTATATTTTCATATGATAAAAATTTTATTTTTTTAAACTTTCCACTCTATTGTATTCTTGCGTTTGTACGAACTTTACATTATGCTATCTCTACTTTAACTTCATGTTCTCACATCTCCAAGCAAATTGCTTTTATAAAAAATATTGCGCCAGCGATATAAATGTCAGTGTTGAATTACATGTTTATTTCTGTCTATCTTTGTTGCATTAAATACTACTTCTACTTACTTTTTATTTTTTAAATTTTTTCCTCATTTTTTTCAATTTTTTACTTACACCTCTATTTAATTAGCTCACTTTAGCTTCAGAAATCATCGCAGCCGATTGGCCATCAAATCCGTTCGGTTGCGTGAGAACGATGGCATCGAATCGCCTTTGCAAAAAAGCCCAATTTAGCTTCTGGCCCGTCCTAAACCGCAAATCGGTCCAATACAGTCTGACCCGCTTATCCTGCCTAGAAACCGCCTTAGCCAGTTTCCAATTATAAGCGTAAATCGAAGCCTCCAAATCGGCAACTCGAGCGTCCAAATTCTGCGAAAAACACGAATTACACGCTTTAGGCAGAAACGCAAAAAGAAATCGAATTATTTCGTTTGAAATTTGTAAATACGAGTGTATATCCCTAATAAAATATACCCGAAAAACCTGAAAATGCAGTAGAATCTCACCTATGCTTTCCTTAAATCTTTGCCGAGCCTTCGTGCAAAAAAAAATCGGTTTTAAATTGATAATAGAAGCGGAAATCTTTAGAAATATGTCAAAAAATATCCAAATATGGGTAAAATCTCGTTTTCCAAGCTTTTTAAGCCTTGGTTGAGTCTTGACGCAAAAAAGTTATTTGGTAATATTAAAATACGAAAGAAAATCTATAGAATATGTCAATAAAAAGAGAAAAATGCAGGATAATCACCTTTCAAAGCTTTTTCTTTAATTTAATTCAAGCCCCGACGCTATTATCGCTTTAATTACTACAAACCGCGACAGGTTTTCTTCGAACTAAAAAAACATTGGCGAAAGGCCGAGAAATATCAATAAAATTTTCGAAAAATAATCTACTTTGGCTATTTCGAACGGACAAACGGTTAGCTGATCATTTGACGATACGTTTAATATCCAGCTTGGATTTTCCATCGATGCTTTCATTGCCTGTAAAACGAGCAAAGTAATATTTTGTTAAAGTTTTCAGGCATAACTTATCTACTTGATGGATTTATTCCAATGCGCCAAGTTTTCATTCAAAATTTTCTTTTCATTTTTAGATTTTGATCGAAAATAAGGTTTGCTTCTAATTTTTACTATAAAAAATGTAGAAGGCTTTAAAATAGTTTTTAACATAAAGTATCAATTAAATATGCTTGATTTTTACCTGTTCTAGTCAAAAACCAGAATGGAAAAAATAAGCACAAATCAAATCAATTGTTGTTATTGATAATGAAAGAGAATGATATTTAAATTTGCTTTAAATAGATTAATAAATGTAATTAGAACTTCCAACTTGATTTGAACGTTTGAAAAGTCATTTTTCAATGATACTTTTAAAAATAAACATCGAATTACTATTCTTGAACAAAAACATTAAATTTTCCCTTAATTTATGTCAGAATAGAAGAAATAATATATTACCTTATTGAAATTTTTGAAAAATATTTCCAACTTGATTACAAATAGTGGGTGCTGTAAATATAGATCATTATCAATTATAACTCTTTAATTTAATTTTTCTTATTGTTTTAACTTTGATTTTTACATTAGGTTTTTAAAAAAGCAATCTTGCATTTTCACCTGTTGCTTTATATTGATACTTGATTCTTGATGTTTTTTGGATTTCTCAGAATGTGCAAAAAGTAAATTTTTAAAATTCTATAATTGTGTTGCGGCTCAAATTATTATTGTAACTAACTTTTAAAGGTCAGATGTGGCAAAAAGAACAAGAATCGCGAAAAAATGCCGAGAAAAATTAAGTTTAAGGATCAGGACAGAACAATTGTATTATTATTCATCATATTGAATATAATAAAAATTAATAATTGTTATAATAATGTAGGGTAGTAATTCATTACATTAATTCGTGAGGATCGCATTATGTACGAAATATTTACTTCGACTATAAAACGAGTAGTGAGACTACACAATTTCAAAATTTGCTCATTGGCGTCAAAGTTGCAACGTTCGGCAAACGATTCGTTTTTGAACAATTTTGACAAAAGGGTGGCATCTTCAACAAAGGCCCTGTTGCCAATTCTGAAATCTTTGATCACACCGTTGATTTTCGGCACCACAGGCTCGTCGGCGGTTATTTTTCTGACCAAAATTTGATTTTGGCGCCAATTTCCATACGCCTGCAAAATAGAGAGTACAGCAAATAAGACCGTCGATTGAAAAATAACACATTATTTTATTGAGCGGTTTAGGGGTTTAGGCCACACCTGGTTGTGGGGGGTATGCAACCACCAGAAACCAAAATACCCCCCCCCAGAAATCAAAATACCCCCTTCCCAGAATTGAATTTTTGAAATTTTTTTTCGTTTTTTTTGCGCAATTTTTTGATGTCAATGGATAGTGCTTGAAGAGAAACGTCAAAAAAATTTTTTTTCGTCATATTACCATTTTTAAGACCATTTTTGACCTTCGAAAAATCTTGCACCCTCCCAGAATTTTCTTACTGCCCACGTATGGTTTAGGCCCTCAGAATGGCTATTGATGTCCGCAAGATAATTGCGTCAGTACGTGGGCAGCGACCATATTCTAGGTAAAAGTCTGGGTGGTGTAAAACTGGCCAAAAACCCAAACCCTAAAAACGAGCCAGAAATTTATTTCTGGGGTCTATCGACTTTTCAAAGAGGGGGTCTACTGGATTCTCGGGAGTAGGGCCTTAACCCCCGTACCGCCCACGTGTGGCTCCGACCCTACAGAATTATCGATTGTTTTCAAAATAAAATTGTTGAAAGTGTGCTGTTAATCGTTCTTAGGTAAAGTTTCGCTTTAGTGTCAAAATTTCGGAATTTTTTTTTCAATTGACTAAAATTTTAAGATTTTATTATTTTCCGTCCTTTCATGTTTGAAAAAAATTAGCTTCGTCTTCAACGAAAGGAAAAACAGTGTTTTTGACGTGTCTCATGGCTTGTTAGGCCAAAAAACTGTTTGAAAATTCTCGGAGCTGACTCCCACAGAATTTCCATGCTTTAGTGGTACCACAAATAACCATAAATGAACAGCATGACCGATTGGGGGGAGGGTTTGCCGGTCTAGCGAGGGGGGCAAAAATTGATCTTTTTGGGCCAAAATGACCTCAAAAACTGGTATAATCGCTAAAATTGCGTTAAAACTACACTATTAAACAGTTTCTGGTCAATTTGAGACAGTTTTAAAGAGAATTTTCAATTTTCATTCGATTCTGGCCTTCATTTTGCCTCATTTTCCCGCCAAAGTTTTCCATTTTTCCATTTTTCAGGGGTCTAGACCCTTAAACCCCCACGTGCATGTCTAGTCGGTACGCGTAGGATACAGACGAGATTTATTTCGAGTAATCGAGAAAATTTACGGAAAATAATGAATAGAATGGATACGGATATAACTGTGAATGACAAAAGTGAATCTCACTTTAAAAATTGAAAAAACATTCGCCATTTTGGATATTTCATCTTAATGAATAATTTATTACGAATCAAACGCTCTAAATGGAATTTCTCAGGATTTCAGTTTTTTAAAATTTTATTTTTTTCAATTTCACTTCAGATTTTTCAATTTTTCTATATTGACTTAATTTTTTGTCGATTATTTTTAATAAATCTTGTTTTTCATCTGACTTTGTAAATGAAAGTAGTTCAAAGGAAAGTCGAGAATTAAGGTTTCAGGCCATACCGCGAATCGCGGCTTTTATTGTAAAGAAAGAGGCGAGTTTGGCAGAATTTTAGATTTTTTCGAAGAAATTTAGGCACAACATAAAATTTGGTTAAACAATAGAAAATGTAGAGTTTTCTGAATGCATTGAATTTCGTAAATGTCAAAAAATATTTTGTGGTGCACATGTACGGAAAAAATTTATAGAGAGTTAAGTTGAATGTGCGATCAAAACGAGCTGGAAATCAGAATTCAATCGTATTTACTAGAAATTACTTAATATGGAGGCCCGGAATTTCCAATTTTAATATAAATTCCCGAAAATTCCCAAAAGGATTGAAGTGGCCATGGAATTTGATTTTTTCGATTCTTCT
The DNA here is from genome assembly GCA_036768485.1 of Mermis nigrescens. Lineage (NCBI taxonomy): Eukaryota > Metazoa > Nematoda > Enoplea > Mermithida > Mermithidae > Mermis > Mermis nigrescens. The sequence goes on along the minus strand of JAVLUZ010000613.1, from coordinate 270,744 downwards.
CGTCGAACCTTATTAATTAGTATTGAAATAGGGCTTAAAACGGAATCATTTTTTATGAATAATCCTGGCAGCTGACTAATTTTTAATATTCATTTGTTTCTTTATTTATGTTTATTCTTGAATTTTTTCCGACGCATTCCCACATTTTTGACCAATATTCTAAAGCTCATTCAATTAAACATACACGATCTTGGGGATTTAGAAGTTTTCAACCGCCGAGAAAATTGCGCTCCGCGTCGTACACATTTTTCGACCATATCTGCTCAATTTAGTCGAAATATTTTAATGTTTTTTTCGAAATTTTCATGTTTTTCATCGCATAAAACGCCAAGAGATGGTTTTTTGACGCGTATCTGCTGGTTTTTGAGCCCAAAAAAGGGTTTAAAGAAGAATTTCCGCCTTTACCCCTCTTTATCCAGAATACGCATGCTCTGCATGTCTAACTTACTTCAACGTACGTATTGACCGACTTAGACCACAAAATTTCGAATTTGTAGCCAACTTTACGAATTTCGTCGTAAATGCCAATAGAATCCAACAGAGTTAAGTATTGAAAGACGTGCCTATAGTGAGTAGGGTTCGTTTCCGTGGCGATGGTCTGACCAGGTGGAAGACTAGATACCGAATTTCTTTCTTGAAATTGCAATTAAACGTTGCAACGAAATCATATATGGAAGTATATATTTAATTTTGCAATTAAAAAGAGAGCAGTAAGCATACATGATCTTGGGGGAGGGAGTTTCAGCCCTCCCCAGAAAAGTTTTCACCCCGCCTGCCCTAAGAATTCGCAATTTTCCAAACAATTCCAAAAAGTTCGCAGGGAAGGTCCCTGCTGCTTTAAAAGTTTTCAGCTATCTGTTTGCTCAGAAGTGTCAAATTTTCGGATTTTTTGACAATACTCGTATTTCGTTTAATATATTGAATTTTCATGATATTATCCAAAACTTTGTTATGTTTTCAAACGCTGAAATGATAGAGCATCATTAGGAACGCCGAAAAATGATGTTTTTGACGCGTACGCACTTTTTGGAGCCCAAAAAGTGCACTTCAAAGTATAACGTCAACCCCCAAATTCCCATGCTCTTGTATGTATGATAGTAATCAATATGCAAAAGCATTTCAATACTTATCAAATTCTTATAAAATTCGGATTTGCTTTTTCAGTTTCAAAATTGACAGAAATCCTCTTGAACGCAAGATCGTCGTGAAGAAATATTTTCTTATGTAGATTTTATTCTCATATCTGGTAATTTAGAAAAACCTGCCTTATTTTATGCTAAGGGTTGTCATGTCACCTGTTTATTTTAAAATTTAGATTTTCCGTTTTTTGAGTACTTTTGTTTATTGCGGTTTTACTTTTATTCTGTCTCTTTCAATTATCTTTAAATTGTTTATTTATTTTTTTATATTTTTCTCTCTATTTTTCGAAGTTTGCCATTTTGACCACTTTCGTTTCTATTCCAATTTTACGTTTTCTGCATTAGCAGTGCTTCAATTCTTGGAACTGTGTGGGTTTAGGAAGGTTCAAAAATTTTCAAAGGTCATGAGGGCCGACGTATTTACAATAGGGGCGAAACAGCAATTTTCTATGTTTCACATCGAGCTATATTAATTAGCATTGGAAAAAATTGTAAAATTATTTAAAAAGTTTATCAAAATAGAAATTTTGATTCTGAGTCTGTCGAATTTGAGGGTTCTTTCGGTTTCTAGATGGTTCAACAAACCTCCTCACGCCCATGTGCTATTCCAATCATTTTGGAATATTTAAACATTTAATATTTTACGTCATGGAATTATAACTTTATTTTGAATTAAAGTATTACGAGCCATATAATCAACATTATAAATTTTTGTTTTTGCAGGAAACAACACTTATGCAGTGTTTACTGGATGGCTCGGAACAGGATTCGCGAATATGAAAGAATCCATCAACGTCGAGCCAGTTCAGTGCACTTTTTAATAAATCGATTACTTCGGCATCGGTCAAGTACATCAAAAGCCAGTTTGTGAATAGGATATCAATGCTGTTTAATTAAACGGACGTAAAATTTCAATAAAAAACATAGCGAATCGTCAAAATAATAAAAATTAATTGTCAAAAAATTATTAGTTGTACAAATCAATACTCAAAAAAAATAGTTACACAGGACGATGAATGCTTAAAGGGTCTATCCACACTGTCCTGAGCAAATCTTCACTAAACATTCAAGCCAATTTCAACTTCGTAATGCTACATTAATATTGTCACTTTATTCTAATTTCTTCTATGGGATTATAATGTTTTTGTCTGTTTTGCTGTTGCGCTTCGATTAAATGATTCAATTTAAAAAACGAGAAAAATTCATTCATTATATAGCGGAAAAAATGATATATTTATATAATTATTTTTTACCTTGATTCCTAACCCCAGAATTGCTGATGACCAGGGAGGATTTTCGATGTTCCAAAAATAAGTTTGAAAAATGAACTGTTTTGAGCGCTTTAGTCATTGTTCCATCAAACCATGTTTGGCATGTCTCGCATAATATAATTTTCAATTTTTTGTAAACATTTTCATTGTTTTAATGCTCTAAAAAAGAAAAAAGATCGCCATAAAGTCAGAATGGTGCGGGTTTTTTGAATTACATTCTAGAATATATTCTGAGCTTATAAAGAAAATCTATAAACCAAGCTAAAGCAGCTAAGACCAAATCGAGTTTTTTTCTTACTATCAAAGACAAAAAGCTAACCGTGATTTTGATACAGTCCCAAAAACATGAATGCAAACTATTTAAAAAAGTAGACATGAGAAGAGTTTATGCAACTATGAAAAGCCAATCAAGAAATTCTGCAAGCAGTGAAATCGTGGCCAAAAACTGAAACGAATAAAAATTTGAAAAAAATTTAGAAAAAACTGTTTGGACGTCTTTTCTCGCTTTTTTCTTTTTTTCCTTTCTTTCTCCTTTTTCTCCCTTTGTTTCTAACTTATTCGGCAGCTAGCTTAATAGCGTCAGAAATTTTTAGTCAGTGGTTTTGATTTTAAACTAAATCATAAATTTAATTATATGCGATTAGAAAATATTCAATTGAGGACGACGATTTCAAAGAAGATGCAAAGTAATGAGATGAACAATTGTTTGCGTTTACGAAAATTTAAAAAGCATTTGAAAACCGTAATTATATAAATCATTTTTGTCAAGAAGGAAATATGAACATAACAAAAGAAATTAAGATAGAGAGAAAATAATAAAAATTTATTTTCAATCGATATTCTTAATCTTGATTCTGAAAAGATATGAGTCGTCGAAAGAATTTCACAGAATTCGCATACTAATTTGCATAATTTATATATTTGCGTGTTTTCAGATTACCTATTTGAAGATACATTCATTTTGGAAGCTTCGCACGTCTCGAAAGTTATGTTTCCCATGTGCTCGTTATTTTTTCTATTCGTTTCCACGAACGATTCGACAATGTCCACGGCCAACACGTGCTTTGCCTTAGACGCCAAAATTGGAGTGATTCGTCTAAGGTAGTAAAAATCGTTAAATTTTTCTATTAGGGCACCAGCACAATTTTTTAAGATTTTTACACAAGTAATACATAAGATGAAAACTATAATTCAAATTAAGATAAAATAAAACTAAAAAGCATGAACAAACGCAAGAGACGACGCATGGGTCTGGGCACGCCTATAACGGCTCGAACATTCGGTTAGAGGGTTGCCCTAATTTTTGGTCAAGAATTACAAGAAAACACATAAAAATGACTAAAAAAAGAAATTTTCGCTAAAAAAGCGGTAGGTCGAAAATTTTCTGACTTTGAATGGATGGGAGACGACGGACTCTAAGTGAGGAGCATCCCCCAAACCCCCTGTTGCTTGTGTGGGTTTAGATCCGCGGCATGGCTTGTCTGAGAGGATCAGCAGGTCTGGGTTCAAAAGCTGGTATATTTACATGCTAAAACAACTATTTCGAAGCACAGTTTCTGATCAATTTCAAACACTTTAGCGGTAAAATTCTAATTTCATTTCAATTTAGGTCTTAATTTCACCTCCTCATCCCAGAAAATTTCTGTTTCTCCATTCTGAGGTCTACAATTTCCAATGACCCCCGTACATATTTGGTTAGGCCCTCGTAAGATCCGGGTGAAAAGAATGTATGCTTATTTTAATCTAATTGGAAAAGCAGCTTCATAGGAATTAGACACCCGAGTTGCATGTGAAATTAATACAAAAATGCATTAAAAGTGATTGAAGGTATGAATTTTCTCAGCTTTATTAATCGATAATTATTTAAAATAACTGATTTATTGGCTGGCAGAATTCTAATAATGATTATAATAATCACGATTTTTACTTTGACTCTAATTAAATTTATCTGAAATTTGGTGTATAAATGTTGTTTTTGAGCTTTATGAGGCATATGACTACAATAAATTCCAAATTATTCTAGCGCATTTTAGACAATCGCGCAAATATTCATATTTTATCAAAAAAATCCTAATTTTACGATATTTAGAAAACCTTTTTTGCTCAATCTACCAAAAATGCTTCATTACCCTATTCCGGCGCCCAACTCTATGATCCGCATATTCGTATAGTCCGGCAAGGCGTCCAAGACGTCTTGCTTATCCTGAATATCAACCGTCTGGGCCAGCACATTCAACATCATAGTTTCTACGGTGGGTTCGTGGGACCGTTTTTCCCAAAATTCAGTCAAAGCCAGTCTGTCTCCCATACCGAAAATATAGTTTAAGACAACTGAGCAGCTAATGCGCAAATGTGGAAAATAAAATGTGTCTGTCAAAAGAAAATTCACCGTAATCTTTGCTCATATAAACAAATCATCAGGCGCAAAGCACGATAAGTAATGCACAACATATGCACATTTTACATAAGCTCGTGATCAGGGCAATCGGTCTAATTGTTTTCAAGCAATGCTACGCCAAATGACAGCTACAAGCAGACATGCACGTGGGAGGGTTTATGAGTCAAGAACAGACAAGTATGTGGGGGTTGGGCGGTCTAGAACCCCAGATTGGAAAAATGAGGGATTTTCTAGAAAAAATGAGGCGAAGTGAAGGCTAAACACCGATGAAAATGAAAAAATTCTTTAAACGCGTTGGAATTAAGCAGAAACTATAGATGAACATAGTTTTAAGGCTACTTTAGCATTTGCATCAGTTTTTCATGTCATTATGTCTTGGAAAAGCTCAACCTTTAACTCCACATACCGGCTGATTACCCCAGACCGGCTAAGCTGCGCATTTATGATCTGGACCCCCAGAATAGAAAATTGGAAAATTTTCTGCAAAAGACGTAGACCGATGAAAATGAAAAGCTCTCTTTAAAAGTGCGTGAAACTAATCAGAAACTTTTAAATTAGCAGTTTTAATAATATTTTAGCATTTATACCAGTTTTTGACGTCACTTGCCCAAAACAGCTCAATTTTTGACATTCCAGACCGACGACACTATGGTTACAAGCGCACTTGAATGTTGGGTGTCTGGCTGGATTCCCAGAAACCGAAAGATTATTGAGAATTCGAACGACTTGCAAAATTAAATTTAATAAAAAGTTCCATTGGCCGACGGACAGAGCTTGATGAGGAACGCCGAAAAATGGTGTCTTTTGCCCGTAAATGGGTTGGCACTTGTTGAAAAAATGGTGTATTTTGCCCTAAGTTAGTCATCGCCCATGTATGCTTGCAAGCACAGGTGCCAAGCGTGATGATTTTTATTCAGTTGAAATAGCGTCAAAATCTATGTAAATGCTAAAAATCCGAAAAATGTGACTCAGTTAACAGATTTTGAACAATTTCCTTCAACCACATCCGCAGGAAAGTCACTTTTGTCCATTTTTAATTTTGTTACGAAAAATCGCAATTTTTCAGTAAATGTGGCCTCAGTTTCGCATTTTCCTGGAAAACTTTCCCATTGCCCTTTGGAGGGTTTAAAAATTAAACTAGTTTATTGTATAAAACGCGGTGCTAAAATCACTCCCAAACATAGCGTAATAAAGTACGAACGCAAGCTTAAACAAGCTATAATTGCGCTTCCGTAACCCAGGTAACCGAAAGGTGAGAAATAGAAGGATGTGCCATGGGTATATAAAAGATAAACAAATAAGTATTAGGCATCAAACTTTAAAACGTTAATCCATTTCCGGATTCGTCCAGTAGCGGCGATATAATTTCGAATGATTCAATCATAGGTAGCGCGATAGCGCTACCTATAATATACTTGGCCATCCTTTTCTCTATGTTTATCACAGCGAGTGCTGAATTTGTGTCCCCCATCACAGCAACAACGGCGCACACCTGGGAGGTGCGGTTTTTTTAAAAAGGTAGATAATTAAAAACTTAGATTCCCTTTCTTTTGTTTACACTCAATACCGAGCTAGTCGCGAGTGTGTAAAGTTTACACCAAAAATTCAAATAATCGGCGGAGAGCCAATTCAAAAAATGTTTTCCCTGATTAGCAGGTTACGAATCTGGTCTCAAAATTTCTTTACACTCATTAGTTGTTGCACAGGAGTGTAAATTAGACGTTTTTTTACTATTTTCATGTACACAAGCATATCTAACTCACTTTTACGTTCTATGCAGTCTGATTGGTTTCAAAAGGTAGACGGTTATAAAATCTAGGGGAGCCTTTTTTATTTTTTTAAGTAATATTTTCATATTTAGAAGCGGTTTATTGCAAAGAGTCTGAGACAAAAAATTTTTACGCCCAGAGCGTCGTGGATGATGAATTTGAAAAAATGTTCTCCGTAAGGTCAGAATAACGAATCTGACCTTTTAACTTTTCTACAGCCAGTGTTTGTTGGGGCATGAAGATGAGAACTTTGAATTATACATCTATTTTCTAATGCCGATAGACAACTCCGTATTGCATATTATTTAATCAGATTTTTCTTATTTCAGAGGTTTTTGACTCGTCTTTTGATAAATAATTATTTTTATTATCATAAATGCACTATTCTTAAACTTCAGTACAATGATGAATATTTTTCAATATAGTGTAATCAAGCTGAAATCTTGGCTGCGAGTTGAGTTGGTGCAATGGCTGACGTATCCGTTCTCGCATGTGGATTTAAAAAAAGAATAATGGGTTTAAGTCTTCTGAATACTAACTTTTTCATTTTTTTAATTCTTTTGGCAAAACCATGCACCTCACTTGACTTATTCATCTATTTAGGTTCTGTAGATGACACTTTTTTGTTTTTTTGAATTCAGCCTTAGTTCTCGAATGGGAGTGTAAAAGAGTGCGAAAACCAGGGGGGTGAAAAGACACATTTTGGTCGAGTTTTCGACTTGTTTATGTCTGCCAACAACTCCGGTTATGAGTTTTAAGAAATTTTTCTGACAGAAATGTACTACGGATCAAGGGCTATCTTGTGCTTACCAGCAATCTTTTCTACAAACAATACGCAGTTAGTGCCAGGGGTTTAAACTTTACACTCCAGTGGATGAGTGAAAAAACAGATTTTGGCCAAGATTTCTCTGCCAACTTTTTCCGGTTATGAGTTGGGATAAATTGAGTGAAATAGAAATAAAGTAACTTTTAAGGCCTACACGTCGAAGCAAGCCGTTTTTAACAAAACGTAATATTGAGTTGTTTATGGGGGTGTAAAGTTCGAAATTTGTGGTGTAAAATGGCCGAAAAAAACAGTTTTTTTTCGTATTTTGATTGGTAAATCATAATAAATATTTTGTGGAACATAAGTTTCGCACATACAAACGTACTACAATCAAAGGGCTACCAACTGGACCGATTTTTAAAGTTTACAATGTGGTGGACAGTGGAAAATACGTTTTTGTCCACTTTTTTGTTCGCAACTTTCTCTGTTCAGAAGTCGGGCGATGTCAAATAGGATAAAAATAACGTACTTTCAAAGGGGGTACGCGTTACAGCGAATTGCGTTTGTTTACATCAATATTTAGCTTTTTCAGGAGGTGTAAAGTCAAAAAATGGAGGAGTTAAACGGGGTTCTGTCTTGTTTTTTCTGCCAAGTTCTGGGTTATGAGTCTGTACATAATCTCAAGTCTAAAAATGAACCGGAAACCAAAATGTGATACGCCAGTTTGTTTGCACTCAAGAGTGGTGTAAAGTGTTTTACATCTGATATGTATTTGTTGTCGGGCCATTGTGGAGACCTAATTTTTTAATAAACGTTGATCGCAATATCAGAGTAATATCAGAATTACGAATCCGACCGAAATTTCCTTTACACTCTGTGGTTGTGTAAAGTTTACACTGCATATTAACTTTAGTTCTAGAGCCTTGCGGAAGCTCAATTTTTTTCAAAATATTCTACGTAAAATCAGAAATAAAAATCTGACTGTTAGTGTTCTCTACATCTAGTAGTTGTGTAAAGTTTACACTATTCATTTGTTGTTAATATGTAGTTTATACTATAAATTTATTTTACTTCCAAATCTGAGCGTTAGTGTTCCTTACACTTGATATTTGTGTAAAGTTTATGCTGAAAAACTTTGATCTGTTTAATTAATGTGAGGTTGTCTTGTTAGAAAAGGATAATGCTGATGTTAAGAACAATATTGTTTTCCACGTTCTCGGACTGCTGTCATTATTTTGGCATGTTACTGTATTTGTTTACTGACTGATGCACTCAAATCATGCTAATTAAACGTAGGGTACTAGCAAAGAAAATGCTGATGGAACAAAAAAGATTAATATACTTGGAATTGTGGATTGTTAAGGATGTAAAAGGAGGGACTAGGAAAAAGCTACCTAAAGTCGGAAAATCTGCTAAAAATCACACTTTCTCTAAGTAACGCAAAAATCGAAGTATATTCTGCGGCCAACAGATTAAAATAAATATTTAACCATAAAAATGATTGAAAAAGCAGCACGTTAGCTATGCAGTAGCTACGGGAAATGATAGTGAGGAAACTAACAGTCTTTCTAAGCCAATTGAATGAATTAGCCAGATCGATGCATCCAAGACAATTGAAGAAATTGTTGGTTTAAAATAGTAGGAAACGCGTAAATTGACTTGAAACAGACTAAATGTGGGTACACTAGCATGCCCGTAACGATTGTATGCACTAATCAATCGGCCCCTGCTTTGCTTGCTATAATGCTCATAACAAAATGAAACAACTTTAAATACAATACCACTTAGTTTCCTATCAATCAGGATACGAAGCTAGTCAGCGTTGCTATTTGCCAGAAATTTAAAAAAAGTAAACATTATAGATTTCGTTCATACACTCTTATCTGAAACTTTGAAAATCATTTTAAAAAGACCCTTTTTCAGAGGCCGCAAAATGTACTTCGATTTTTGCGTTGCTTAGAGAAAGTCTGATTTTTTCAGATTTTGCGACTTTAGGTAGCTTTTTGCTGAGTCCCCCTCCTTTTACATCCTTAACAATCCAAAATTCCAAGTATATTCATCTTTTTTGTTCCATCGGAGCATTTTTTCTTTGCTAGCATATAAATAAGACAAGACGACCTGATAAGATAAGGCCAGGTTAATGCATCTCAGTTGACAAATAGCACGGTCAGCGTTTTTAACTGCCTGAGACGTAAGCTCGAATTTAATCCACATTTCTTCTTTTGACGAAAACGCGATGAGGGTTGATAAAAACGTTTCATTGGTTCATTCTGCTACCACATCACCGAATTTTATCACACTTTTTTGTTAAAATCTTTCACTTAGTCCAAATAAGCTTATTTATTGGTTCAGCTGTCCAAGTTGCGAACGTTGCAAAAAGACAGGACGTATAATGCACCACATTTTATCGAAATAGCAAATAACAATCAATACGTATGCAGATATGTGTTTAGCACTTAATTTTCGTCAATAGACTTTTACAAGGAAAAAGCTGCCTACGCGCTAAACAATAGACCAAGCCCGGATCACATTTACTACTAAAATTGGATTATAGACGAATATAGCATTAGTCGATCAAGGAAAACTCGATTGATGCAAAATTCAGTACCAAGGCGAATATGTGTGACCTTTAAAGGTCAGCCATTTACGATTTTCGTCGTCCGGGAGAAATTGCGTTCAAGAAATTCGCACGTGAATGGATGCGCGAGCCGCGGATCGTGTTTACAGGGCAGTAACATATGCTAAAAAAAGGACAAAGTGGCAACAATGGCTACGGCGAGTGAAGGCATGATGTAGTGCAGCTCGAAGATTTAGCTAGTCTAGTCTATTATGTACATTAATCTGCCTGACATTCACTGTTTCGAGTTTTCCGTGTGTAAGATGAGGGGAATTAAAGTTCTTCAATTTATGAATCTGCCTTTTTTATTCCGCTATAAGGAACAAAATACCTATGGAAATACAAATGAAATAAATCAATAAACAAAATAAATATGTAAGCGGGAAAGAAAATTCGTTAAAATTGATTTTTCTGCTGCATTATAAATTGCGCATCCAGATGCAAAGAGTGGTAGAGGGCGAATTCGGGTGCGGATCATCTCGAAAATTGGTACCATCAGTTGCGTGTACGATCAGAGACTTCTTATGTAAACCCTAATTCGCAGGAAATTTTGATTTTATGCTGAAAAATTCCATTTCGATTTCCATTATTTTCCAGAATTATTTCAATTCATTCAATATTCCTAAGTTTCATTCGAAGACTTTATTATACACTTTTAGAAAATAATCAAAACGCGTATAATATTTTATTGAAAATGTATTATGAAGCATTTTTGTCCAGCAAAAAAATTGCATATTAAAAGCCTGAAGGCATACCAATGGTGAAAGATATCCACTATCCTCAAACGTCGAGCATGGTCTAGCCCTACCCCTCTAACTTCTCATCTCTGTTGATTATAATCTATCAACCTCTAAAACGAGATATCTAAATAAATCAGAGCACCTTCTACAAAATAACCGTCACCAGTCACCACGTTTGTTCGGAAAATAATCATAAAGGTCCAGCCAATTTTTGTTTTCGAAAATTGTCTATTTAATAATTCAAATCTAGACAAATTAGCAGCAGATAAGAATAAAGAAGGAAGTACGTAAGCTTAAATTTCAAATGTTACCGATAATCCATAAAAAATTGAACTACACGTTAATTGAAGCTGACGGCGTACAAAGGCATTTGTGTATGTCGATATTACATCAGACAACATAAAGCAAATATGGCTGACGCTTGCCATTTGTTGATTTAATATTGACTTGATATAGGTCCATTAGGAGGAAAAGAAAGCGACACAGCAAACGAGCCACATTTTCGGATCTGACGCACAAAAATATAATGGTAAAAATCGAAATTTGAGCATACCAAAAGTTTTACTTACTAGACATAAATTGTAAAAAAGTAATACCCTATACTAATGATTATTTGTCAGTACAAGACAGATAAAAAAGTGAGACTATAGAAAAAATTACACCGTCACCCTGATCATTTGCGTATAATTTTTAGAATCAATTTCAACAAAAAAACAACTCACGGATGTCATTCATTCTTTTCGCTAATTTCAATCCGCTTCAATTGACAAGAAATCTCAAAATGTTTTTAAAACGCCGAAGGATGTAACATTAATCAACAACGTTGATAGATTACACGGACTTCCAAATTTTTTCAATAGTACGTAGGCAAATATTGTTGATTGATAGATTTAAAAAACGCGATTGGAATCTTTTTGCCATGAATATCATCACTTGCATAAAATTAATACTTAATGCCATTATTCAAATTATTCATTATTCAGAGTTCAAAATTATCCTACAGTTTGCATAGATGAGACAACGAGACAAGGTCTTCAATAAATCTTTGTATAAAAAACCGACTTTAGAAACGAGATATTTCACATTTTAGTCTATTTTTCATGATTTAGTTCGGTTCTAAATTAAAAAAAACATTAATTCCTGAAATCTAAATCCTTTGCCCTATTCTTGTAACTTTAAATCCTTTAATTTAAACTGACGGAATTTGATTTAAATTTTCATTTCCTATCATTAAATTTCAATTGGAAAATTTTAATACAAATGTTAATGCAAAATAATTCTGGAGTTTTTAACATTTATGCTCCATCAAAATTTAATAATACTTGGATTTCTTCATTCTTAAGGATGTGAAAGGAGTGGACAAGGGAATCCCTATAGGCGCAAAGCCATAAGAATGAGCCAAACAGTTAGACTTACTCTGAACAACGCAAAAATTTAAGGCCTCGTGAAAAATCAAGTTTTAGTCACAAAACATTTTTCACTGTTTCGCAATGAACCATTGAAAAGCTTTCAGTGTTAAGTAATCTATTTACAATTAATTTCACGAAAACTTACCTTCCACATTGCTTTGCTCGACGGAAAAAAGAATATGGGAAATAACTTTACACCTCCAGGCTAACTCAATTCAGTCTACAGAAACAGACGTAGACCGCAGAATGTACTTTGATTTTCGCGTGGTTTAGAGAAAATATACACTGTTTAGCATATTCTTATGGCTTTTACGCGTATAGGAAAATTTCTCCTAGTCCCCTCCTTTTGCATCCTTAACGATGAAGAAATACAGGTATATTCACCTCTTTTGCTCCATCGAAGCATTTTTTCTTGCTAGTATTCTACTTTTTATTAGCATGATTTTGTTCTTCAACATTGCATCCTCATTGCAAGAAAAAGACGGCCTAACCTTTTATAATTAGATGAAAAACCTACGTAAAAGTGCTTGTTCGATCGATTTAACAATTAATGTAAATATTATCCTAATGTATTTCAAACCAGAAGTGCTCAATGGAAAGTTAAATCCAGAGTTTGCACAAGCAAAGATTATCTGCAACATTCTTTAGTTGTTGACATTGAAAGAACGATAACAATGGTAAGTCAAAAAATTCATTAAATTAAAATCGACGCCAATTTAACCCTCCGTTTACCATCATGGCTTTGCAGTCAAAGGGTACGATCATAGGAGAACCGCTAGACATTTTTTAAGCTACACCTTGTTTACATACGCTGACAATAATTGCTTTCATTTAATGCAATCTTTATGCTCTTTCTAAATATATTTGTTGCTTTTTATGGACATCATTTTTGAAAGAGAGCTAAAAACTATTACAATGCATAAGAAAAGGCACCTGGTGGACATCCATGCAAAAACAAGAAAAAGCAGATTTCTCTTATGCTAAACATAATTAGGGAATGCATTTGAAAAGCCGAAAAGGAATAAACCTCTAAATTTTTTATTAGAACCTTAGATCCCCATTTTGAGTTTATGTGATATCACTGAAAATAGGACAAAAAAGGCTTATTTCTTACTGTTCTAAGTTCCTATCAAGCTAAACCATTAAAAACGGTGTAACTTGAGCCAAAACGAGGCTAGACAAAGTTCCACACACAGAGATAAGGAAGATTAGAAAAAATGCCTACGGAAGTCATTCACTGTGACTCCAACCTAGGACACGGTAAACGGAGGGTTAATGACGTTGCTAACCTAATTTAAGTAAAATCCTGCATAGTCAGAAATAGCAAGCGAAAGCCAGGCATGGCATCAAATACATCAGTGTGAAAAAAGCCGACCCAATGATGTGTCGGCCGCCAAAAATCGCATGCAATTGACCAATGCACTAGGAAGTAACGAAAATTTGCCGTCGAGCAAGGCAACATGAATGATCCCGGCCACAAATAAACAGTCCGGTCCAGCGAATGAAAAAACTTCAGAAAGTTTATGAGCCGCATACATTCCGAAAATGGACAGACATAAATTTGCATGGATTTTAACATGGAAAAAATATCGGACTCGGTTTGATAAAGACGGCGCATTAGAATAAATATTTTTATGAAATTTTTTTCACGCAGTATTTTGGAAAATATGCCTCATCCCACTTAACTTTAAGAACAGTGTATGTTCGTGAATCAAAATGACTAATTATTGCAGACGAGTAAAAAAACCTTTGAAATAAAAAACTGCTTAAAAAATGTGCAAAACGGAGTTGAATATTCGCAGTAGCAAACATATGCATAATTCAAACTTCACCTGTTCCACAGCACAGCAACCACTGACTTGTAGAAAAGTTCGAAGGTCAGTCAGATTCGTTATTCTAACATTATGGAGACCGTTTTTCAAAAAAATTCATCATCCGCAATGCTATGGGTGAGAAAAAGCTTGGCAGAATAGAATGTTTTTTTCGCCCTAGACTCTTTACACTAAATAGCTTATAACTTTGCAACTATCACTGTTTTGAAAGAAATAAAAAAATATTCCTCGAGATTTTTTAAGTGCCTACATTCTTAAACCGACTGGACAGAATGCAAAACTGAGTTAGGTAAGGGTACAAACCCGATTACTTTACCTTTTTGTGCGACAACAATTAAGTGTAAAAAAATATTAAGGTCAGATTCGTGACCTACTAATCATGAGCAATATTTAAAAAATTGGTCCTCGTACATTATCTGATTTTTCAGTTTACACTTTACACACTCATTACAAACTCGGCATTGGGTGTAAACAAAAAAGTGCGCATCGAGTTTCTTAAAATTATCTATCGATTAAAAAAATCGGGATCTAGTATACAATTTACCCGCCACCGTTTTTTAGCCGATTCAAATAAGCTACAGTGACCAAACTTTACACAAAAATTATCAAACACGTTATGACTCGCATCAATAAAAATAGTGATCTACAGTGTTGGTCACTGTAGCTTATTTGAATCGGCTAAAAAACGGCGGCGGTAAATTGTATGCTAGATCCAAAAATCGCACCCCCCAGATGTGTCCCGTTATAGCTGTGAGGGGGACATAAAATCCGCACCCGCTTTGGTAAACATAAACGAAAAAAGTGTGGCCATGTAAATTATAGGCTAGCGCTATCGCGCTACCTAATATACTCCAATTTTCACTATTTTTATTATACAAGCAACTAAGTTTAGAAACAATCACCTGATTTTTCGTTACACCAAATTTTCCTTATATTCTTATGTCAGTTAGGCCTTAAAGAGGACGAGATACATTACCATGTTCGACATTATCAACATTAACTAGATAACAGGCATTTATGCCTTTAACATGATGCGTAATAGTTTAAAACTAGCAAAACTCAAGTCCAGAACAAATGGAAGCGTACACATTAGAAGGTTTTGAATTTACTGACCCAGTGGTCAGCATTGTTTGTGTGCCCAGGCGAATAATTATTTAGGCAGCCCAGAGTGTCAACAAAGTCAGCTGTTTAACTGGTAGAGAGTTCATTATGTTAAAAATTTTGATGAGTTCGTTCAATATATTACCATGCATTTGTTTAGGTACCTGAAATCGGCTAAAAGGTATTGACTGTTTTGAGCTACTGAGCAAATAAGATTGTGGAAGTGGAGCAAAGTCAAAACTGCGAGAGTCGCATTTTTTTAAATAATTTTAATTCGGTTGTTTATAATAAATAAATTTTCAGAATTTGTGCATCATTGTATTAATTTTCCTTTCTTAGCGGTTGCGAATGATATTTTTGAACTAATACAAAATTTTTCGCCAAATGAAGCTTTTAATTAGCATTCCGATTGATTTCTGGCACAGAACCAATAGTTTTAGCACAGTTTATCAACTTAATTTTTAGTGTAAAATTTACACAGCCACTAAACGCGAAAAAATTTAACGTCGAATTCGTAAACTTGATAGGGCGAAAACATTTTTAAGACAAATTGACCTCTGGAAACGCTCTGGAACAAAAGTAGATTTCAGTGATACACAAGTAACTATAGTAAATGTAAAGAAGAATTTAATATAAGATTCGTCATACTCTTTGTGTGACGGAAAATATCTTTAGATAAAAATAACCGTTTACAACGCTCAGTAACTAAATTTGATCTTCACTCTTAATTTGTTCACAACCCCAAAGCGCAAAGAAAATTTAATGTCAGTCATAATTTATCTGTTACTGAGAATATATAAAAAATCCCAAAGCATAATGCTCGATGTGAAATTAATTTCAGTATAAAATACGTTCCATTACTATTAGAGTGCAAAGAAATATTCCCAATAGTACGTATGACGCCCAAGGCCAGTGTTTTTTTGTACACGTTCATTTTGTACATGTACAAAGATGGTACTCAAAAGCCTTTGTACATTTTGTACACACAAATTTTTGGGTACTATAATATGGTACAGTAGCAATTTTAGTGTGGTAAAAACAGAGTTGTTCGACTTTTGGTAGTATATTTTAGCTAATTTCTGGTGCTCTAAGGGCAAAAATCACTAAAAATTTTCTCAAAACGGCACGAAGCCCTTGAAAAATTTGACATTTTTCCTTTTAAAATGCAATTTTTACCATTAATTTTTTCGAAAATTTTTGTGAACTTCAGACCTTTATTGCAATGTCTGTCTCTCAAAACATCTTTGTACAAGTACAAAGACGGTGCTGAGAAGTCTTTGTACATCGGGGAAAAATCTTTGCCGAGTACAAAAAACACTGCCTAAGGCGTAATTGTGGGGGTAACAACAGAATAAAAAATATAAAAATATTCTGCGAAAAATGAGACACAATAAAAGTTGATAAGCGATGAAAAGGAAAAGTTTCTCAAAAAGTTCTCGAAATTGACCAGGAATGATAGAATGACAGTTTAAACGCTGTTTTAACATTTACTAGTCTTTGACGTCATTTAGGCCCAAAAAGCTCAAAGTTTGACTTCTTGGACTGAGTGACCCTCTAGACCATCCAAGCTGTGCATATATGTATGGTCCCAAGTTATCATGAGAGAAGTTAGCAGACGAAAACGAGACAAACGCATTTTTTAACCCCAGAGTGTAAACTTTACATACCCGGACCTGACTCCTAACTCAGTATTGAGGTTTAAAAATGTATCCAAATGAGACTAATACACTTTAATTCAAGACCAGTCCACACATCCTGATACATAATGGGAGAAGCTGACAGACTAATATGAGTCAAAAACGTTTTTTAAGCTCCCCAGAGTGTAAAGTCCAAATAACCAGAAGTAATTAAACAAGAAACGTAAAGAAAGACGTTTAAATTCTAATAGATGTGATTTTTCGTAAAAGAGGTTCACGGACAAAAAGTGACAAAAACTTGTTTTTTGCGCTTGAGCTTTTTATACTCATTACACTACCCCTCGAGTCGAGCGAGAGCAAGTGCAAATTTCCAAAAATAATACATATTATTTCAAATAATTAAAGCTCTATGTCTTTTTGTCAAAATTCTGCACCAAGTCTTGATCATACACATGACAACAAGGGAATGCTGAGGATCAGACCCTAATTATTTTCAAAAAGTTCTTCTTCTGTGCTAAAAAAACGATAGATATACATAAAAATCAACTGTTTTTATACGTTTCGGACAATGCTCGTTCTTTCCCATTTCGACAAATTAAAAAAGCGAGAAATATGAATGAAATTTAGTCTAAAAATGTGTATCTGGTGCAGAAGCGCCAAAAAATTGAGACGATTGAATCAAATGAGCTAAAACGCTTACAAGGCATATATTTTACAATTTTAACGTCAAATCGACAATTCTGGGATGTCGCAGCCATTTTGTGGGGTCAATAGTCATTCTGGGGAGATTTCAAACCCCGAATCTCATCCCCCGAAGATCATGTATGGTCCTGATACTGAGTTGTTTGCAAGCAATCGACTAAGCGTCACAATGTGGCTAAATGTGAAACGCTTAATTGTCGATTTAAAATGCAATAATAATTTTTTAAATGTTTCTGTATTTGTACCATTTGTTGCGCTTATATATTTAATTTTTACGTTTCATTTGACAAGCAGTGTCCCAGTCGAATTATATTAAAGGAGCAGCTCTTAAAATCTTATTTCGTTTGACGAATTTTGAAAATGGAAGCTGCCAAATTATGATTTGCTCGCTAAATGCTGTATTTACGATTGCAATGCCTGTTAGCTTCAAGAACAGTGCGCAAATTTTAATCTACATTTTTTATGACGCATGAATTTTTTTAGCGATAATAAAGCAAAAATCAGGGGTGTCAGATTTAAGTTTGCTAGAGCTTTAGGTTCTTAGAGATGTGGGGAACACGTGGAAACGAGCACTTCCTTAAGTTTATGATAATTCACTTTCTCATCAAAAATGTGACATTATTTTCTTGAATAGATAAAACCATAAATGACGTTAAAGCTAAAAAATATATGGATTGGAATTAGTGTTGTAAAAGATATCTTTATCTTTATCTTTTTAGCAAGATAAAGATAAAGATAAAGATATCTTTATCTTTATCTTGATGATTTTTTATTTTATCTTTATCCTTATCTTTATCTTTTAGGAAAAGCACAGGCTATCTTTATCTTTATCTTTATCTTTTTGATAGGAATTTATCTTGCTAAAAAAGATTAAGTATGTACATTAGTTAGCACGTAATCCAAAATGTAGGTTTGACGGGAAATACATTTAGACGGATTCAAGTTTTACCGTAATACAGGAAAAAGAAAAGAAAACGATTGTTTAGACCCTACGAAGTGCGGCCCAAACTAATGCCTGTATATCGAGGGTGTGGGTGACATCCGGAAACGGAAATAGAAACAGAAACGATGGGCAAAATACGGAAACGGAAACGTACTTATAGTATTTTGCACACAGTTCCGTTGGGGGTTTCTCCGCTCTGAGGGTAATCCAAAGTACCGAAAACGGGGTTCCCCAAGTAGGGACCATCAGGGTGAACACACCCAACCCTGTTTCCGGCAAAATTTTACCATCTGAAGGGGAGTTTAGGGGCTCGGAAACGGGGTACCCCATATATCAATTGTGAAGCAGAACCCGGTTTTATTGGGGGTTTCTCCGCCCTGGGGTGGCCTAAAGTGGCGGAACTGGGGTTTTCCAAGTAGGACCTATTAATGCGAACACTCCAAACCTAATTTCCAGCAAAGTTTCTCCCACTCTGGGGTTTAGGGGCTTGGAAACGGGGTATCACATAATTCAAATGTGAAGCTTAACCCAATTCCATCGGGGGTTTCTCCGCCCTGGGAGTGGTCCAAAGTGGAGGACCAAGGCCCCAAGTAGGAGCTATTAATGTAAATACCTTAACCCCGTTTCCGGCAAATTTTCTCCCACTGAAGGGAAAGGGGCTCGGAAACGGGGTACCCCATTATTCATATGTGAAGCTTACCCCGGTTTCATCGGGGGTTTCTCCGCCCTGGGGATGGTCAAAAGTGCCGGAACCGCGGTTCCCCAAGTAGAGTCCAGCAGGGTCAACACCCCTAAACCCGTTTCAGGCTGAATTTCACCCACTGTAGGGGGTGTTCAGGGGTTCGGGAACGGGTATCCCATTATTTATATGTGAAGCTGACCCTGGTTCCGTCGGAGGTTTCTCAGCCCTTGGTGTGGTCCAAAGTGCTGGAAGCGGGGTTCCCTAAGTAGGGCCCATCAGGGTGAACACCCCAACCTCGTTTCCAGCCAATTATTTCCCACTGAAGAGGAGTTTAGGGGCTCGGAAACAGGGTACCCCATTATTCATATATGAAGCTGACCCCGGCTCCGTCGGTGGTTTCTCCGCCCTGGGAGTAGTCCAAAGTGCCGGAACCGGGGTTCCGTAAGTAGGGCCCATAGGTTCAACACCCCAACCCATTTTTGCAAAATGTTACCCATAGAATGGGGGTTTAGGGACTAGGAAACTTAGTAGCTCATTATTCATATATGTAACTGACCCCGCTTCATTCGGGGTTTCTCTGTCCTAGGAGTGGTCCAAAGTGGCGGAACCGGTTATTCGCAAGTAGGACCCATTAAGGTTAACACCCCCAACCCCGTTTAAGGCAAAATATTACCCATGCACATATATGAATAATGCGGTACCCCGTTTTCGAGCCCCTAAATTCCCCTTGATTGGGAGAAATTTTGCCGGAAATAGGGTCGAGGGTGTTCACATTAATAGGTCCTACTTGGTGAACCCCGGCTACGGCACTTTGGACTGCCCCCAGAGGGAAGAAACTTCCGACGGAACAGGGTTCAGCTTCACATTTGAATTTTGTGGTACCCCATTTCTGAGCCCTTAAACCCTCCTTCATTAAATGAAAAATTTTCGGAAAAGGGGTTGGATGTGTTGATGACCCTAATGGGCCCTACTTGCGAACTTGGTTCCGGCACTTTGGATCTACTTCCAGGGCATAGAAACCATGAAGGAGCAGGGGTTTCTCATATAAATAATGGGTACCCCGTTTCCGAGTTCCTAAACCCCTTTCAGTGGGAGAAATTTTACCCGAAACGTGGTTGGGGTGTTTACATTAATAGGTCCTACTTGTGGAATCCCGGGTCCGCCACTTTGGACCACCCCCAGGTGCGAAGAAACCCACGACGGAACTGGGGTCAGCTATGAATAATAAGGTACTCCGTTTCCGCGCCCCCTAAACCCCCTTCCATGGGTAAAATTTTGCCGGAAACGGGGTTGCGGGTGTTGACCCTGATGGGTCATACTTGGGGAACCCCGGTTCCGCCACTTTGACTACCCTCAGAGCGGAGAAACCCCCGACGGAACTGGGATCAGCTATACATGTATGAATAATGAGCAACTAAATTTCCTAGTCCCTAAACCCCCATTCTATGAGTAAAAGTTTGCCGAAACGGGGTTGGGGGTGTTGACCCTGATGAGCCCTACTTACGGAACCCCGGTTCTGGCACTTTGAACTGCCCCCAGGGCGGAGAAACCCCCGACGGAGCTGGGGTAAGCTACATATGTGAATAATGGGGTACCTTGTTCCCGAGCCCCTAAACCCCCATTCCATGCAGCGTTTTTTTGTACAAGGTCCGTTTGTACATGTACAAAGATGGTCCTCAAAAGTCTTTGTACATTTCGTACATGCAAATTTTTGTGTACTAAAATATGGTATAGTAGCAATTTTAGTGTTGTAAAAACAGAGTTGTTCGACATTTTGGTAGTGTATTTCAGCTAATTTCTAGGTCCCTAAAGGCAAAAATCATCTTAAAACGGCGCGAAGCGCCGAAAAATTTGACATCTCTCCTTTTGAAATGCAATTTCTGCAATTATAAAGATATGTAGAACACACAAGCCGAAAATTTTTCGAATTTCAGACCTTTTTTGCAATTTTTGATTTCCTAAAAATTGTTGTACATTTACAAAAACGGTCCTGAAAAATTTTTGTACATCGGGAAACATCTTTGCCGAATACAAAAACGCTGCTTCCATGCATAAGATTTTGCCTGGAACGGGGTTGGGGTTTCGACACTGATGAGCCCTACTTTTGGAACGCCGGTTACGGCACTTTGGACTACCCCCAGGTCGGAGAAACTTTCAAGGGAACCGGGGTCAGCTTCTCATATGAATAAAGGGGTGCCCAGTTTCCGAGCCCCTAAATCCCCCTTAAGTGGGAGAAATTCAGCCGGAAACCGGGTTTGGGGTGTTCACCCTGAAGAACTCTACTTGGGAAACCCCCGGTTCCGGTGCTTTGGATCGTTTCTCTCTCCGTTTCCGGCTTTTACACATCGTTTCCGTTCCCGGATTTTACCCATCGTTTCCGTTTTTGTTTCGATTCTTGTGAAAAGAAAGAAATGGTGTGCTGTAAGCAAGTAGCAGGCACAGTCTGGGGGGAATGGAAGGGTCCGGCCGGATCCCCCAAAATACAGTAGATAGGACTTTTTAAACGTTATTTTTTGCTATTTTTGGCCATTTTGGGCTTAGTTTCCCCAAAATTGGTGTTGGTTCCCCACCAAAATAGGACGGCCAGCTACGTACCCGGCCAGTGGTAGTATTACGTGGGTCAGTTAGATACCGCAGGTAAACCACCAAACCTACATTTATGTGTGCTTCATGCCTATCACCTCTTTGACTTCTGGTTTATTGCACTTCACATACAACATTCTCCTATAGTCTGTTTCATTTAACTTTGCGGTCTTCTGAAATTTTCCACAGGAATCAGGCTACAAAAGCGGTTTAAACTGTTGATGCAGTAATGCGGCTCAAAACAAGCATACGTCTCTATATGACTCAACATACTGTAATATATCATATTTATTGTATTAGTTTAAAACGCTTTTGTTAACGCTTCAAACTTTTTCAAAAACCCGAAAGTTAAATGAACCGGACTATAGGTCCAGGCGACCATTTTTACACTTTATCTTTATCTTTATCTTTATCTTCTTGGTTCCTTTATCTTGCAAATTATCTTTATCTTCATCTTTCTTAATTTTTTATCCTTATCTTTATCTTTATCTTTATCTTTTAGATTTTAAAATTTCAACTTTATCTTTATCTTTTATCTTGCAAAAAATCCTTATCTTTTACAACACTAATTGGAATAGCAATTTTCCTCACATATGTCATTCTTACACTTATTTGATCGATAAAGAAATGAATCTACATCCATAAAACCGATTGTGTCCCACCTGTTCGTGTGTCCCATGTGTTCGTGCGTCCCACCTGTTCGTGCGTCCCACGTGTTCGTGCGTCCCATGTGTTCGTGAATCCCACCTGTTCGTGCGTCCCACCTGTTCGTGCGTCCCACCTGTTCGTGCGTCCCACCTGTTCGTGCGTCCCACCTGTTCGTGCGTCCCACCTGTTCGTGCGTCAACCTGTTCGTGCGTCCCATGTGTTCGAAAATCCAATCACTTCATGCGTCCGACCTGTTGAGTGAATGTTTTATGTCTCATTAAATACAATTTGGATAATTATTTTAAAAGAAAAGCACTCATGCCAGCTCAAATTTTTAGACCTTAAAAATCAACTTAACTTTAGTTCAGAAAAGTTAAGCCTCAATATTATCAGAATGGAGTAAGATCTGAGTATTTAACGTCCAAGATTTATTCAGAAAAAGTCGTATTATGTTTGACGAAAAATCGTAGCTAGCCAATCAGATGTACAACGTAGCGCAGATATCTTTGAATCTCAATCAGTATATTTTATTCTTCCGAAACAACCAAAAATGATTTGGCGTTGTTCGGCTTTCACATTTTAGCAGAGTCAAACTGCCATGTACAGTTAGCATGAAAATTGCTTCCCCAAAATCATGAGCCATATTTAGAGACGCAACCTAACCTTACGGATGAATAGAACTGCAACAGTAGTACTTACGCGTTCACTGCGTTAATTGAATGTTTGTTTGTTTGTTTATGTATGTTGATAGAGTACATATTACACAACTCTCTTACTTTTACGATAGTAGACTAAACAATATACCAATCTGGGAGAGTAAATAAGGGATTCGTGTGTTTTTTCAATTACATTTCATGGCACAAAAGGACGATTCAAACGCAAAGTTTGCATTTTTCATTAACAAAGATCTTAGGTTAATTTTTCGAATTAGCTGGACCCGTGAAGACTGGGACATTCGGAGAAGTGGTACGCATGATGAGGTGGAAGATTTCTACACGAATATATTATTATTGTATAATATTTTTCGAACATATAGGACGCACGAACAGGTGAGATGCACGAACAGGTGGGACGCGCGAAAAGATAGGACGCTCGAACAGGTGGGTCGCACGAACAGGTGGGACGTTCGAACAGGTGGGACACACGAACAGGTGGGATTCTCTAGAGTATTTATTTTTCATGTTATACCATTTGGCGAACACATGGGACGCACGAACAGGTGGGACGCACGAACAGGTGGGACGCACGAACAAGTGAGATGCGCGAACAACTGGGACTATACCATAAAACCATTATTTTCACACACATGATTTTGAAAATGTGTAGCCTAAATAAAAAAATCAAACTTAATTTTGTAATCAGTGTATTAAAGTCAGTAGCTTTCATTTATTATTTGCACGTAGGGCAAAAAGCAGCTTGGCTGATATTTGATCCCCATTGTATGTATTAACATGAATTGCGAAATAAAGAATGAAATAATATTTTTCAATTGACTATCCATTATAGTGATATCAGAAATCTATAACAGCACACGCAGAGTAGCGAATCTAGAATTTTTGTAGGGGGATGGTACCTATTTTTCTCGAAATAGTGGAAATTAGATCCAACAAATGGTTTATGCACGTGCAGAGCAGCGTTTTTTGCTACTTTATATTGTTTATGTTCATCAAATTAATTTTGGCTGCAATACTTTTACGAAAAACCTAACAATTTTAAAAAAATTGTTTGTAAAAAGTTCTCAAATTTCAATAACTTTAGCCAAAAACACAGCGCAAAGCGTCGATAATGCGCAACAAAGACAGAAACACGTTTACAGACTTTAAATGACGCTGTTATTTCCTACGATTATACATTTAAAATGACGGCTATTGTAGCCTTTAAACGCGCAAAAAGTTTTCGAATTTATGCTAAAAATGGAGGAATCTGTAAAAATTATGACTCTCCAGGCCGCCAAGAAAGTTAATAAATGTTATAAATTAATATTAGGCTGGAAGCCGGAAAATTTTGCGGAATTACGAGATGGTAGATGTGGCTAAAAATCATTAAAGCTATCTCAAATCCGCCCATGCTTGCGCATATATTTGTTCTGAGTCTTGCAAGCCAATTAATGTAATTGAAATTGGATATTTCGTTTTTCTCGTATTTACATTCAGTCAAAATGAAAAATCGCTATTCTCGATTGCATGGAACTTAAACCCATGAACCAATGTTTTAATTGCGCTTTATATGCTAATGCCTTCGGCACTGATGCGGTGCGATTTTCATGAAAATAACTGTATAATCCTTTTTTGGCGGCTGCGTAACTAGCAGCTTTAGTCTGTTTCATGTGACTTCATGCATAAATTTTAAGAATTTCTGTCGTCAATAAGCCGAGGATTACAGTAATTATACAGGGTGGCCCATAAAAAAGGCTACAGCAGGCCATAACTTCGGTTAGCTGCATTAGATGTATAAACATGTCTTTCTTCAAACCATGGTAAAAGTTTTGGCCAGCTACCAGCGCTTCGTGCGCTACAGCAATTTGTTAAAAGCTCGCTTTGACATTCTTTAAAAATCCTTTTTTGACATTTTAGACAATATTTCGACTCACAAAAATCAATTAGCACATTTTTTTAAGCCCCTGAGTGCAAAACGTTTTAGATATCGTCAGAAGAGGGCGCAAATTGATGGCAGATCTAATGACGCTAATGGAGTGTAAGCAATATTGAAGTAGGGTGTAAACTATTACTTCAGCATCCGAATTGTTGACACCTGGCTGAAATGTTCAACAGAGTCCGGAAGAAGATACTTTTATCTATTTAATGCAACCAGTCTTGAAGTTTCGTCTTTATATCAGTCGAACTTATGACCTGTTCAATCGGAATGTAGCCTTTTTTATAGGCTACCCTGTATTTCAGATCAATGCTATAATCGCAATCTGTCAGCTTATTTTAAGAAATAGTTTTAAAATTTATGACCCAACTTGTCCGAAACAGACTATAGGTTTGTTGTTTGAATTCTTTTATTCAAAAATTTAACAGGTTGGATAAAATGAAGCTCTGGAACAATAGTAGAGAAAAGAGAGACGAATTACAAGAAATTATATTGTTTCACTGGCTAGTTGCCACCATACGTGGGCAGCAGCCAAATTATAGGTGAATAAATTAAATAAAATCAAATTAAATAATAAAATTAAATTCTAGGGTCTTCCAGATTCTCAAGATGGTCTAATCCATACACACGCCGACGTGTGCTTCCCACCCACGTTGCAAAGCGAGACTTGCTGAGATTTTACGGATATATCAAGCTTGCGTCTTCTCAATTAAACAAGCATAAGCAATATTATTTAATGCGCAGATTTAATGACTGCTTATCTCATTCCGGGCAGAAGTTTTAACGTGCTTCCTAACACTTCTTGCATGTTTTTCGTCAAGTATTGCGCAAAAAAGTCTTTAACCGCTTAATTTTTGTTTCAACACTGATTTTTTATAAGTAACACTAATGCATTTATCGACTTTTACCGTAAGCTTAAAAAGAGAAGATCAGTTAATGCTTAAATCAAACGCTCTGCTTTGAATAAAAATCTAATAAAATAGTATTTTCTAAAAATCTTTCTGTATCTCTAACGTCTCTTCTGTTTGATTATTTTTGATTTTTTAAGTTTGACAAAAGTGTCCAAGTGCAGAATAAACGCCCTTGGGAGGAACATCCTTTTTAAAACTAATCGTTGAGTTCATGAGTTTATTTCAGAACAAATACCGCAAAATATATTATTTTAGCAAATGCTACATGTGTAAGATGTTTGGGCTTCAACATACGTCGTTTTCACCGTACAATGAAGATTGTTTTTTAATTCGCAAGTTAAAAATTTCCAGAATCTTTGTAATGAGATTGCAGTTTTAACCAAGAGAAATTACGAGTTAAGCAATAGCCCAAATTAAAATGCACAAAATTATCTATCTATGTTGCTATAAACTAACTCATTTGGTTGAAGCAGTCAGAAGTAATGTTTGACAAAACCGGATTTCTATAATATACCCCAAAAACGTGCAAATTTGGGCTTTCAAACGTTAATGACTTTACGAGCTTTCAAGACATGAGCGTGGAACCTAGCAGGATAGCTGAGTTTTATTGATGTGCTGTCCAAAAAAAGTTTTGGTTAAACCAATATGTGGTTCCTTCTGCAATCTCAAAAAACCTGTAATTTGAGGTGGAAATCTCCAATTGATTTGACTTCTTACAAATTTCTCCAAGTTTTCTGTGTGTAAGTTTAGTTGTTTTCTATTTCAATACATTAAATAAGGTATCATTTAAAAGCCCATAAAATGCTGAGTCTAATTAGCACAAATTTGTTATAATTTACGTATTTTTTGCATAACTATCAGCCTAGACACAATAATTTATGCACTTTAGAATGTAAACAACGTGAATAATGGTGTAAATCTGGTCGATTATTATTTAAATAGTTATACAGCATTCACTAGCAACGGTTTCATCTAAAGATGATTTGAAAATAAGTCTACTTTTTAATGCTATTAATTTTTGGCGCATCTCCCCTTTATTTTCCGGAAACAAACAGATTCTTATTACAATATTGTGGTCAAAAATGTCTCTTAGGCGATTTCTTCTATCCGGAAATATGCGTAGCTTATAACTCTCAAACGGATGATTTCACTTAATATTATATTATTTCATTTAAGTGTCGTTTTCATTCATTTGAATAAATGGCAATTTCATTATTAAATACATTGAGATTAAAGCCGTTAGCCAATGCTTTAAAGCTGTCGATATGTTCGATCGATATGTATTCGTACTGGTGCTTTTTATACGGCGATAACCGCATAAACATTATTTGGTGACTGTAAGCAGAGCCTGCGCGGGGCGGGTCGGCTGCGCCCCGCCCCGCAGGCCGCGCGGCCCGCGCGGGCTTTTTGCGGGGCGGGTCACACGGCTGGCGGGGCGGGGCGGGGCAGGGCGGGCCTTTCTTTTTTTAAATTTTTGTTGTGCAAAAGGATACGTGCGCGAAATTGATTTCCATGCACAAGGTTCCGCGAAATAGACTATAGTTCTAAGTAATGCTCTGCTGCTCATCCTTTGAATAAATACTTAATGAAATAGAACACATGGGGGGGGGGCTGTTAAAATAATACAAATTGAAATAATCCAGCTTCGATATGCATAAGCTTACATATATACAGTGTTTAAAAAACGAAACCTATATTTGACCTTGTAACTTCCCAACAACTCGCTCAATTTCAATGCAAATTGTTTTAAACGATAGACAAAAGCCTCCGTAAGAAACTTGCTAAGTTTCGTATCCGTTGCTTGCTTTGTTCTTGTGCAATGCGCAATTGTGTAAAAGTCGTTTTTTTCATTAAATACAATGCGTGTTTTGAAATAAATCATGTGTTTGCAACGTTGTAGCTTTCAATCGAGTGAACATTTTAGAATACGGTCTGCTCTATTCAAAAGCCTGTTTTTGTCTAGCTGTTAGCCTGTTAATCTTCGTACTATTTCGCTACTTGGTTCGAGAGTTATTGAGCTTTCGCCAAATGTCATTCCTTAGGTCATTCACAAGCGCAAGCAACTCGCTGCTTATTTTGTCATTGCTGGCTCAATCGCCGAGGAGTGACCTCAAGCAAAAGCTCAAAAGCTCTTGAACCAACATACAAAATAAAAGTAAAATTTAGAGGCAACTAGCTAGATAAATGAGCTTTTGATTGAAGCAAACCGTATTCTAAAATGTTCTCTCGATCTGAAGCTTCAACGTCGCAAACACATATTCATTTCTTACGACACATTGTATTTAATGAAAAAACGATTTTTACCCAAATGCGCGTTGTACAAAAACAAATAGAGCTGCGGAAACAAAACTTTGCAAGATCATTATGAAGGTTTTTATCTATTGATTAAAGCCAAGTTGCATCCGAATTGAAGCGATCCGTTTCGAAGTTACAAGGTCTGATTATAAGTTTCATTTTTTAAACACCCTGTATATATATATAGGTAGGCAGAGTACCTACATGCACACGTGGGCGTGGAAGTTTGGGGGGCATTCACCCCCCAGAAGCTGAAATACCCCCCCTCCAAAATATAAAATACCCCCAGAAGACTTTTGCTTTTTCAGCAATTTTTTGATGCCATTGGATAGTGCTTGATGAGAAACGTCGAAAAATGGTGTTTTTTGCCACATACGACCACTTTTAAGACCATTTTTTGACCTTTAAAAATTTTTTCACCCCCCAGAAAAAGTTGTTCACCCCCAGAATTTCGGTGCTGCCCACCTATGCCTACATATATGTAGGTACACTACGTCCTTCCCATAAGGTACGAACCATCACCTATAGAATTTGAAGTAATGGCGAGCATTGGGATTCTGGATTTGTCCCCTGGGATCCTGCAGACCCCCAAAATTGATTTTGTTGTGCTTGTTTTGGCGATTTCGCCCCATCAGACCCCTCAGAATTTGAGCAATCAGCAGTGCAAGATTATGCCTTTTGCAGCTTACCTACATACCTAAATACAAACCTATCACAGTAACATCATTGTTGTTCAATAAAAGTTTATTGCTGTAAGACATTAGCTCTTATCCAATTTACAAAATTGCATTGCACTGATTTACATTGAAGATTTTGTATCACTCATTGTCCGGTTCTTTATCTTCTTGCATTCTTGCTCCTTTTCGACCAGAAATGGATACATAGAGTACATGAAAAAAATTTTGCGGGGCGGGGCGGGTCTAAGGAGCTGCGGGGCGGGGCGGGGCGGGGCGGGCTTTATTTCTTTTTTGGCGGGAGGGGCGGGTCAAAAAATTTCGGCCTGCACAGGGCTCTGACTGTAAGTGCCTCTTCTGTACTCTCGGTTCGAAATTCCAACCTAAGGTGATTAAATAAAACGCTCATTGACGTTCATAAATCATCAGCTGTAAATTTAAATGTATTCAGTTATGAACATAAATTACTCGTTAAAAGCATGATCGGCCTAGAGCTCAATCGGTTTTTTGACAAAAATGGCCCGAATAACTGGTGCAAACGCTCAAATTTTGTGAAACTACGCTAATCAATGGTTTCAAATCAGTTACAATCACTTTTGCGAAAGTTTTTAGTTTTAATTCCTTTTCGACCCCTATTTTGTCTTGTTTTGTACAGAGAATTTCTTCTTTTGGAAATTCTTCAAGAAAATGAGGTAAACTGACGGCCGAAAGTGGACCACAATAGCTTCGCATTACGGGATAATAAACATAAATATAGACCTAACCCAAATTGCGGGGTTTGGAGTTGATGCCAAAATATTTTTAGGTGAAAATGGACTGAAAATTGGCTGTAGGACGAAAAAAGGACATTTTTCGATGTTTCTTATCAAGATTATACAAAAATAATCACAAAAAATTGAAAAATTTTTCAAAAATAGCTTCTCTAGCGACTTTGAAATTTCGCCTGTGACTTTTTGGATTCTAGGAGTAATGACCGTACATGGGCAGCAGCAAAATTCTAAGGGAGGGCGTCAAAACAGGCAATAGGCCCGTAAAAAATGACAAAAATATAATTCTGGACATTTATCGATTTTTGCGTAAGGTTGGTTTATAGATCTGGCGGATGTTAACCACTAAGTCCCCAACGCCTATGTGTCGTCCGAGCTCCACAGGCCCCATTCAACATACACGATGTTGACCAACAAACTCCAGATTCGAAGTTTACTAGCAGCTTTTATACTTTGGATCTCCTATTGTTGATAAATAGCCACGATACCTGTTGTACATGTGACGATACATTTTGCGAGAATGCTATTTTGGTGCTGAGGGGTTCGCCGCCTTCCCATCTCAAATTTACTTTTGAGGCGTGCAAAATCAACTGTTTTATTCTTTATTCCGCCCGTCGAAAATATTACATCAAAATATAGGATGAAAGCTTAAAAAATATGTATATAATTATATAATCGAGATTATAGAATAAAAATATACAATTACCGCTTTCGGGATCATAAAATCCAAGATACTCGTTTGTGTTTTTTATCGAACGATGAAAGAATACGGTAAGCCGTATTTTTTAATCTCAGATCTACCTATTCGAATGGATTGAAAGCGTTGCAAGTTTTTCTAAATAATAAATTCGACGTATTGTCAAAAAGTGAAACCGTCCCTTTCCATTTGACTCGGAATAATAATTAGAAAAATAATTATCCTCAACTGGTTTGGCCCACTCATTGGAATGGACATCGTGTAATGAATGCGTCGAAACAATGAACGAATAATGTGGCAATGATGAGAGGCGGCTAACTTTTTATGCCCGAAAATTTTCGACCGGATCGCTTACTAAAAAACACCTCGTGATATACGCTGGCAGAATTCAAAGGATTTTAGACATTTTTTCTAACCGCCTAAGGCTAGTTTTAACCATATTTTGGCGAATCTTCAACGCCAACTCTGGTATAGCATTCTGTAAATCGTAGATCATATCGTAAGCTCGACCGATTAAGGATAAAAGATTTAATATAATGATTATACGGATTTCAATTGCTTTATTCGTTTTTTCGCAACGAGCATCATCGGATGATCTTTTGAGTGTACTCGGTAAGAAGCCCTGTCCACTATAAAGTTATGCATCTCATCGCAAACGCAGATATGTCGCATGGCTGGTCCGGGGGTCAGCCGGTATGGGAGGGTCAAATATTGAGCTCTTTTGAGCCAAGATGTCAATATCAGGTATGAATGTTGAAAGAGCATTAGAACTGTGTTAATCCACAGGTCTTTAGTAAAATTCAAGCGGCTTTCGTGGAAGCATTTTTATTTTCGTTTGTTTTTAGCCTTCATTTCACGCAAAAAGTTTCCTTCTTTCCGTTCTAAGGATCTAGAGTATAAGTAGATAGCAGCCCTATTCTGGAAGTCCAATCAGGCGAAATCGTCAAAAAGCATCAAAAATTTGATTCTAGGGTGCCTATCATTATGGGCTTCTTCTATATAGATTATAGGGGAACCAGAACCCCACAGCTGTGTTTTCTAGACAACAAAACCTCCATAATCATCTCTGATCCCAACTATGGGAAGGAGGTTTCACTCTCTCCTGGAATAGATGTTGATCGACAGCGCAAGATGCCGCTGGCTCCGCTTAATTTTTATTTTCCGAGAAAAATCGTAGAAAATATGCTACTTTAAGCGTTTTTACGGAATTTTCAGCTGAAAATTATCAAATTTTATGCCCTTCGTGCCATTATTCTCATACGTTGACTTTAGATTGATAATTTATCCAGATTTTTAATGTTTTTCTGCTTTAAAAAAGAACAAGCATTATCAGAAACGCGAAAAAATAATTTTTTTGATGCGTAAACGTCGTTCATAACGAGGATGGAGCTTTTGTAAGAAGTTTTTGGGGCTGATTGCTTAAAATTTCTGTACTGTAAATTGCAAATATGATACATTATTAGGCTTGTTTTTAAACACCTGTTCTTTATATAATTTAATCGATATTACTGAGCTTATATGTTAGAATTTCGTTAAATTAATCTGCTTCAGTAAAATTAAGTTCTGATAATGCGTACTTCTCGATTTGCTACGCTTAATTTAACCCTCCGTTTACCGTGTCCTACGCCGGAGGCATAATGAATCGCTTTCGTGGCATTTTTTCTGTTTTACCTTATCCATGTGTCCAAAACTTTGTCTAGCCTCGTTTTGGCTTCAGTTACATCGTTTTTAATGTTTTAGCTCGAAGAGGACTTATATAGTAGTAAGAAATAGGCATCTTTTGGCCTATTTACAGTAATATCACAAAAACTCAAGATGGGAAAATAAGGTTCTAATAAGAAAATTTAGTGGTTTATTCCTTTTCCAGCTCTTTAAACGCATCCCCTGAATGTGTTTAACACGACAGAAATCTGCTTTTTCTCGTTTTTGCATTATGTCCAACAGGCGCCTATTCTTATATATTTTGATAGTTTTTAGTTATACCTCTTTTCAAAATAATTTCCACAGGAAATAACGTACATATTCAAAAAGAGCATAAAAAATTGCACTAAATGAAAGTAATAGCTGTCAGAGAATGTTGAGAAGACGCGAAAGCTTAATATGCACTAGGAGTTTATGCCATGATGGTGCACTTTGACCTCAAAAACATGATGGTAAACGGAGGGTTAATTACGTAGATAGCTTGTCTTTCAAGCTGTAGCTTTTTGGTTTCAATCGTTTTTTAAACCCGAAATATTGGCGATTAATCTTTAAAAAGATTTTATGAACATTAAGGTAAAAAAGGGAAGTTTACGACAAAATTTCCATTCTAGTAAGTGAATCAATGGTTCTTAGATCGTTCTCTAGCGTAGATAGATAATAGTTGTTATACAGTATTAGTAATAGGAAAAAATGAAATTTTAATACGGGAATAAGTTGAAACCGTCAATAAATTATGTAAGAAAGTTAAATATTACTCAAATCCTTCTGTGCGCATTATTGCGGCATTGATTTTATAGGCAAAATCATAAGTCCGAGCTTAGTTACGGGCATAATTCCACCGGAAACTATTGCTGAAGTTAAAGCAGACCCTTGCGTAGTGAACAAAAAATTGGGCACATTAGACAGCTCGGCCAAATTAGGCAGTAGCGCCCAGTCGGCAATGAGCGGCGACGCGCAGGGAGCATTTCAGGGTTTAGTCGCTGTAAGTTTGTTAATCCAAATTATTAATTAATTATCAATTAAATAAGGGTAAGGTCGACCGGTCAAGGGGTGGTCAAAATACGGAGCTTTTTGTGACAAAATGAGCTCAAAAACTGGTATTAGCGCTAAAATAGCATTAGAAGTGACTTATTGCACAGTTTCTGGTCAATTTAATACACATCTCAAGAAAATTTTTGTTTTCATCTATTTCTGGCCTTCCATTTTGCCTCATTTCCCCGGAAAATTTCTCATTATCCCACGCTAGGATCTAAACCCCAAACGCCCACGAGCATGTCTGGCCCCAGCAGGATTAATAAATTGTTCTGCTGCAACATTTTTTTCAACTATAAGTAGGGCTCCCACATATATGCCAGAAAAAAGGACATTTTCCGCAAAAAGTCTAAATTGACAAACATTTACTGAAATCACACACAACTAAGTCAATACAAGACCAATACAATGAGATCAATGAAACTTATTGCTAGAACGAGATTTGTTTAAGTAATTTATCGTTCTGAATGCAGCATGAAAAGTTTAACACCCTACTTTTTATGGCAGAGTACAAAAAGAGGAAAAAAGGACAAAAAAAGGACAGGTTTTAAAAAGGACGCTGATGCAAATAAAAGGACTGTTCTCTTAAAAAAAGGACATATGGGAGCCCTAACTATATAAGTTGTGTGAAAGCAAAAGTACAGCCGGCTAATAGTCTTGTTTTGACCATGTATGATCGCATAGAATGATTGACCGACCCATAAAAGAATTATACGCCCCATTTGGGATTTATTTTTGTTTTTAAAAAAATCATCCCATTTTGATGCAAAGCGTGGAACATAAAAACGATGCTTCTAGCATGTCAAATTTATTGCGATTTTTAGGCTCAAGAAACGTTCGAACCCATGCGTTCTCGACCAGGCATGGACATGAGGCTTAGGGGATTTGATCTGAATTCCGAATTCAAAACATTAGGCGAACTCCAGCATAAAAAGCTTTTGAAATTTTTTGTTTTTTTTATGATTCAGAGCTTTTACTCAGTTCAATTCAATCAATTCAATTCAATCCCAAACATCCTCTTCCTCCCAGACACCCTCGGAATCGGGGTCCTGACAATAAATGCACAGCATGACCGATCTAAGGGAGTTGGGAGGTCAAAAATTGATCTTTTTTGGGCGAAAATGACCTCAAAAACTGGTATAAGTACTAAAACAGTGTTAAAACTGTATTATTATACAGCTTCTAGTCAATTAAAAGCACTGTTTGAAGAACAATTTTGGATTTTCATCCGTTTTTGGCCTTAATTTTGCCTCCACCACAAAATTTTTCATATTTCTATTCAGGGGGTCAGGACTATAGATAGGCAGCACTAACATTCCTGGTAGGGGTGTGCAAGATTTTTCAATGTTAAAAAAATGGTTGTAAAAGTGGTGGTATGGCGAAAAACACCATTTTTCAACGACTCCTATCAAGCGTTATTCATTGGCATCAATGAATTGCGGAAAAAAACAAAAATGAATTCAAACATTGAATTCTGGAGGAGGTATTTCAGTTTTTAAAGGGTATTCGACCTTCTGTGAGAGTATACCCCAAATCCTTCCCCACGCCCACTTGTGGTCAGGACTCCCCCAACCCCCACGTGCGTGTCTGATCCTGACCCGAGTTCTGATGCTGATCGTGTGTGTGAAAGTTTCCCTCAAGTGTGGTCATTTATAATGCGTAATAAAGCAGTTCAAGGAGAAAACTACGCGTGAATTTAGCGAATTTTTGTACTTTGGTTCATTAGAAAAAATTTCATACGCGTACGCTGTTTGAATGCTGTTTTTTAATTCTACTCGAGTCGCATAGTCAAACCTTTTGATAAATCTTTCATGATACACCGTTGTTTTCTGTTACTTGAAGAAAACTTTAAAAGCATCTGAACAACTAAGAATACATAGACTAGAAATCGATAATCGACGGTAAGAAAATTAACTAATTATTCGATATTTATACTGATAGATGACTTTATGTTTCAGCGAAATCCGGTTCCAAAAATTAATCAAGCTTAATCGATTCGACTTTCAAAAAAATATCAAAATGGTGCTGACCACACGTGGGCGTGGAGTAGGGGGCGGAGTGTTTCGGGTATACACCCCTTCCCCCAGAAGGCCGAATATCTCCCCAGAAACCAAAATACTCCCCAGAATTCAAATTTGAATTTTTTGTTTTTTTTCGCAATTTTTTGATGCCAATAGATTGTGCTCGAAGAGAAACGTCGAAAAATCGTATTTTTCGCCATACCACAATTTTTAAGACCATAATTTTGGATGTTTTCCACCTTAAAAATCAAGTTTTAAAGCGTCATTTTAGAATTTTGTTTTTCTTAATCGGGATTTTGTCAGAATTTCTTTTTGGATAAATTATCTATCGTGAAGAAAAATTTAACGATCATCGCTGCTTTAGATGAAAGAATTTCGGTCATTTCAAATTAGATGATTAATTTACACTTAATTCATTCAACAAAATGTCAACTCACGCAATTTGTTTTCTAGGCGGAATTCAGATGAAGCACTTATTAAAGGAGAACGCGTTTAAAATTTCTAGGATTTCACATCTCAGAGCGTGAGTTTTAGAAAATTGAGGAGCTTTAAAAATTATCGAAATACCGACCCCTTCTTATTACAGATATAAGATCGAAAAATGAAAAGAGATATTTTTTCAAATTTGAATGTAATAAAAGCAAGCCTTTGACGAATAATCTAAAGACATCTATAAGTTTTTCGACAGAAAAGTTATTGGATGCTATAGAAAACCATGCCTCTACTCCACCGGTGCTATAAAATTCTTAAATTAGAACTTTTAGTCAGACATGGTTCGGCTGATTGCTGGATCGCTTATCTATTTTAAATTTTGAGCGCAAATGCAGTAATCAAAAGAACCCGTTTTTCCAATAGGAATATCCGAAACGGTGAAAGGCCAGACAATATAGTTTCAATTTCCTTTAAATCCATTTTAGATACGCTTTGGGCAACGTACATATATAACATTTTGTGAAAGATGACTATTTCTGGAGAGTTTTTATTTGATGTCTTCTAAATTTGTTTCAGGCGTAATAGTAAATTGTGTCTTTTCTGTGATATAGTTGCATAATTTTCGCGAGACGATAAACTTAACGCAGAGACTAATAATATCGATAAATTTGATGAGTACACAACGTGGGCAGTTACCGAAATTCTGAGGTGGGGTGCAATTTTTAGAAGGTCAAAAAATGGTCTTAAAAATGGTATTATGGCGAAAAACACCATTTTGTAATTTTCCTCATCGAGCACTATCCATTTGCATCAAAAAATTGCGAAAAAAACAAAAAAAAATTCAAAAACTGTATTCTGGGAGAGGTATTCCGGTTTTCTTGGGGGGGGGGTATTTGGCCTAATGGGGCGCATACCCCCTACCCCTGGGTGTGCCTACATACATAACGTGCAATCCACGCATCTGCGACTGTGTTGGAGCTACCGCATTGATTTCTATCCGACCGAGACAAAATCCAACAACAATTACCTATTATTATTCCCCGGACAATCCTGATGCACAAGTTTTTGAATTGCATTTCTTATTTCTCCAAAGGCAGCGGACGCCGAGAAGAAAGCAAAGGAAAATGAGAAAAAATGTCGTGATTTTATGTCATTTTTAACCGGTTCGCCCACCGGATCGACGAACAATACAAAAAACGCTACAACGAACGCGACGGCGAATTCCGGTGGTGGTTTACTGGCTACTTTGACCAAAATATTCAATTCGGCCGCTAATAAACCGCCGATCAATCCTGATTCAAAGAAATGAAAATATGTGGCATGTTGAAACCTCTAGTATTTACATATTTTCGCGCAACTTGCTCATAAAATATGCTTAATGATGCAAGGCAATGTTCTGATAAAAATACGACCTGTCTAATTTGTTAAGTATGCGCAAAGAAGGATATGTTGTTTGATCATAAATACTATCGAAATTATGGGGAGTTGGCGGCAATAAAAGTAAAACACACCAAAAATTATAGATGGGCATATAAAACCGATTTCTTCTAATTTCATCTACACCATCACGGAATTAGCGTGACAATGTTGCGAAATCAAGAGGGAAATTTTTATTTATTTCACAGCGTTTCAGACTATCACGCATGTCAACAGCCTACCTTTGCACATTCTTACTATTATTTCAACAATTCAAACATTCATCGCATTCCTCTAAGTTGCAAGCTACGCATTTCGTTTTTTCTTTGCATTTTTTCCTTTTCTTTTCATTTTCATCATAATGATGGTTTTTTACCCAAACTTTTCCCATTCCTCGCACTCCTTTGCATGCATTTTTAAACCTAAATATAAAGTGCATTTACATGTACTATCTTTGCCATAATTAACCAACAAGCGTTAAAACTGCTTATGATGCTACATTAGGTACTTAACTATTTTGTGAACGCATGTCATCTCTCAAGTGCATCATATGACAAGCGTGAGGATGGTCAGACCGACTCAGAAGAGGTCAGCTGCGAATGACAGAAAAAATAATAAAATATAGTAAAATAATTTTTCTATGCTTTTGTAGAAGAAATTCAATTTTTTCTCAATTTTTGGCTCTGATTCACGCTACTTAATCCACAAAATCCCATCCTTTTTCACTTATTAATAATTTCCTCTTCAACTTAAACCGGCACGACTCCTTCAAATGGTCTGTGCTATTCTTCCTCTACAGCTTCTGGTTGCTCAGTTGTATTTTGTCTATGGCAAGAAGTCAAATTTATCAGTACCGCAGACCGTCAGCGGGTCGAGCAAAGGTTAAGAGGACTGTCGTCATCATAGGTGGGCGGCACCAAAGTTCTAAGGGGGGGGGGTCGCAAGATTTTTTCAAAGGTCAAAAAATGGCCTTAAAGTGGTGGTATGGCGAAAAACACCATTTTTCAACGTTTAACTCATCGAGCACTACCCAATGGCATCGAAAAATTGCGGGAAAAAACGGAGAAAAATTTCTCGAAAATCGAAATCTGAGGGAGGGTATTTTGATTTCTGGGGGTTATTTTGGTTTCTCGGAGGTCTATACCCAAACTCTCCACGCCCAGGTCTGGTCCCCATCAACGAACCTTCCACTAGTGTGTATAAGTTGGCCGTTATCAGTTGATCCCATTGTTTGCGAGCTTTTGAATTTTCGTAATTAAGTCGATGATATCAATTTATAAATGTTATTGTTTTCGATCTTTAAGATTGCGCTCAAATGTTGTCATAATTCGGCGACCAACACAAAGGAAACCTTATATTTTGGCAAATCACAAATGCCAAATTTTTCTAACAGTTATTATCGTCGTTTAGCAAACTTTCCATCTTGTGCCCACATGGGCGTGAGAGTTTTTAGGGCCATAGACCCCCAAAGAATCCTTCAGACCCAGAGAATTGAAAATCGCTTGTAATGTTCCTCCGGGATTTAAGCCAGTTTTACACCACTTAGACCCCCAGTATTTGGCGGCTACCCATGTACATATGTTTATACCTGGTTCGCCTTTTGCGGTTTCAACTATTTCAATTAAAGGCTTTCGTTTTTCTGTCTTTCTCTTTTACATCTTCTAGGATGAGTTTATCGCCGCTCTTGACTACTCCTTTTCAAATCGTCGGAACTCATTAAGGAAGAAATGCTTCGTTTTCGAGATGTTTTATGTGAAAAATTTCAGAAAAATAAACGACTTGGACAGCATTTAGCCTGTTTTTCCCTGCAAAGTGAATTTATGAATATAACGCCTTTTCCAAGCTGGCGAACAATCTTAGCAATGGTTGTTTTGGGTCAGACAAACAATGATTAGTAAAATTGTGTGCTTTTTACTGAAGCATTTTATGCCATGAGTAATAAGAAGCGTGAATTTTCGAGACTAAATTTAGGATTGAGACCTTGCGAGTTATGAATGAAATTCATGAAAAAAATATTCAATTATGGGCGT
Organism: Mermis nigrescens; assembly: GCA_036768485.1. Classification (NCBI taxonomy): domain Eukaryota; kingdom Metazoa; phylum Nematoda; class Enoplea; order Mermithida; family Mermithidae; genus Mermis; species Mermis nigrescens. The sequence goes on along the minus strand of JAVLUZ010000613.1, from coordinate 231,939 downwards.
TAGACAATGAAAGCAATTATAAGCTGGATAGCGCGTATTCAAATGATTTTGAAAAAATCGTGAATTTTCTTTAAATATTAGTGTTTGGTCACCTTGAGCTAACTGACAAACAGGCCAATTCAAATCGGAATTCAAAATTTTTTAGAGTACAACCAGTTCAGTTTCTTGGATGAAGCAAACAAAACATATTTTGAAGAGCAACGATCAGATTCTAGGGTCAAGCAAATAAAACAGATATTGAGCTATAGCTCGAACAACTAAAAAATTTATTCATTTTTGGCCGAAAAATCGCACAGTGACTGCCAATGCTTAAAACATAATTTCCTGCAAAATCCGTATAGAAAGATGCACGTTCCAACCCTTGAACTTTAAGAGCTTTTTCATTTGAATTTTGACGATGATTATATTAAACCTTGGGAAATATTTGTATATCAAAATGTTCAATATAAAATATGTACATACTAGTTGAGCTGCCCGGCGTTGCCCGGGCTGAACTTAGGCCTGATAGCTATATGGAATTAATATGTCTCTTGTATTTTTTATTTTTCAAGACTTTTGATGTTTTTGGGATATTTCTAAAAAAATTGTTGGTACAAACCATATTTTATTTTTTGGATTTTTTTAAAATGTCTTTTGTCAACCATTTTTTTGATCAAATCCATATTTTTGACGTTACAGAATGGTTTTGAAAATTGTTTAGCCATAATCATATTTTTGATGTTCTGGGGTGTTCTGGAAATTTTTTTAATAAAACCCATATTGTTGATGTTTCGGGATGTTTTGGAAAATGTTTTTCGTCAAACCATATTTTTGATGTTTTAGGATGTTTTGGAAAATTTTTTTTAATCAAACCCATATTTTTGATGTTTTGGGATGTTTTTGAAAATTTTTTTCGTCAAACCATATTTTTGATGTTTTAGGATGTTTTGAAAAATTTTTTCGGTCAAACCATATTTTTGATGTTTTAAAAATTTTTTGTTTGTTGTAGCAAAGGGTGTCATATATCACGTGATATGTTATAGCTGATGGTATCTCCTATCTTATATCACTGCATGTTATGGCACAGACAGGGTATCTATACCAAACCTATCTTATAGCATTGCCTATCTCGTAGCACAGGGTATCTTATATCCCATACTATCTTATAACATTGCCTATCTTGCAGCTCGGGGTATCTTATATCACTTCCTATCTTATAGCATTGCCTATCTTGTAGCACGGGGTATCTTTTATAACGTTCTATCTTATAGCATTGCCTATCTTGTAGCACGGGGTGTCTTATATCACGTCCTATTTTATAGTATTGCTCTATCCTGTAGCACAGAATATCTTATATCACGTCCTATCTTATAGCATTGCTTATCTTGTTGCACATAGTATCTCATACCATGCCTATCTTATAAAATTGCCTATGTTATAGCATCATTTGGTTAAACCCGTATTTTGATGTTTCGCCGACCAATGCTATAACATATAACAATGTACATAGTGTCGCCAGGCATGCTTCTCTTGGCCGGGGTATCCCTATACAAACAGTATAAATTAATTTTTGAAAAAAATAGCAAAAAATCGGTCATCTCCCGAAATCGTGGAGGCTTATAGCACAGGGGCCAAACCCTGCTCCTTCCCTGCCCAGGGCCAATGGGTGCGTTTGTCGAAATTTCAAGATCGCTACGGCTCCTTCCCCCATTGGACCGACCTCGGCCCAAAATATCAGCCCACCAAATTTCATTGGGCCGGAGCCAACCCGGCACAAACATACATACAAACAAACAAACTTTCAAAAATATATAGTAAATGTATATGGGGAGTGGAGACCATCAACAAGAGCGGTCTGGGAATAGAGAAGGATCAGTCAGGGAGAAATTTAGCGGAAATTCTTTTCATTTTCCTTTATTTGAGAAATTATTTTGCCCTATTTTTGCCAAGAAATATCCTATTTTATCGTACTTCTTTCTGCTTAGCATATCGTCTTGAAATCTCCGGTAACCCCAAATTTTTTATTTGAAATCTATGGTGGATTTCAGTTTTTAAGTAATACTTCTATGTACTTGTGCCTAATAGTATACAGTACGGTATATCTAGCAAAGGCATCAGTCAATTTGAAGGATCTTTTTAGAGCGTGATAGCCCATAAGCGTTCGAATTATAAAACACAAGTGCATGTAGTTCTGTGTAAAATATGTTAAAAAAATATGAATTTCGAGGCAATAAAGTCAAAAAGATCATATACACGGCTAAAGTATGCTATTCTCATACTGTTTTTGTCGTCTTTTCACTGATCAGCAAAACAGGGCTTTAAGCCGTTAATATTATGTTTCGAAGCAGCTTAATATCAATTTGCATTAATGTCGGCTTATCTATACGGTCAGTAATGTAAAACTATTTTTTAGCGGCTAAGTGCTCACACGGGCCTAAGGTTTATGCAGTTTTAGCGCCAAATGTCTAATGTGTGTTTAAAATGTAATTTACACATTCTGTATACAACTCAAACTACCTTCAAAAATTTGCAAATCACACATAATTTATCAAATTAGCAAAAAAAATTTATCATCAAACGCACATATTTTGCGGCCTGTGAAAAATCAGGGCGAAGTCACAAAACGTTTTAAGTGTTTCGCAAAAGAGCATTGAAGACATTTTCATGACTATAAAATAATCAATGTATTATTTATTTCATGAAATCTTGACCTTCCACAATGCTCTGGCGTAAAAGATAATAGTATAAACTTTACACCTCCACGGCCAACTCAATGCTTTGCATGAAAAATCACAAAAAATTTTGCTTAAATTTTCCAAAATAAAGTAATCAAAGTACTCGCCATACTACATAAAATCTGCCGAAACGCGCATAGGCCGCAGAATATACTTCGATTTCTGCAAGTCTAACTGTTTAGCATATTCCTATGGCTTCTGCGCAAATAGGGCAAATTTCCATAGTCCCGTCCTTTTACATCCTTAACAATGAAGGAATTCAAGTATTTTCACATTTTTTGCTCGATCGGAGCATTTTTTCTGGCCAGTAATCATTTTTAGGCTACGTGATAGCACTGGCCAAAATATTCATGTCACTCTTAAGTCATCGTCTAATCTGTTAGGTGGTCCGATGAATTTTTTTGTGAGGGAGCAAAAATTTTGAATTTGGATATCTGGACAGAATTCAGATAAACAAAATTAATCGTATTTTTATCCTTTGTCAGAAAAATTTTAAATAATTAAATTAGACTCTAACTAACGAATGGTGACTAAAATTACAAACGCGTTAAAGTGCATAACTCCTAATCAAAAAAGCCAATTCTTCAATTCAACCAAAAAGCAGAGCGAGAAATCTTCATCAATTTAGGCTACTTTTGCAGCAGGTCACATAAAGATTCCACGTCTTTTAGGTAGATACTGTCCACTTTGCAAGGGATGCCATTTTAATGATAATGTGTATTACACTCCTTTCTACTTTATCAACCAGTTCTTCACTCGTTTTTGCTCCGGATCAGTCATTTAGGCCTCCCATTCACCACTACACACTAGACTTTTTCAAAATTGGCCAAAACTTTTAAATTTATTGTCATTCAGGCATACATAGAAGGTTACCTTGATTTTTATTAAAATTGATACCGTTTTCATGCATGTGGTTGACGACTTATTTTGCATAATGAGACGACGTCAGGTTGGGCCAGAAGGCCCAACTGTTAAGCAAATGATATTTTTAGGTGAAAGGTACTAATCTGTTTATATTACAGTCTTCTAAATGCGTACACGATCTGGCTGATTGCCTTTTTCAAGGAGCATTGAATGGTAGTGAAATTCTGCATGTTAAAATGGCTACCCAGACCATCAAATTTTTTTGAAACCTTATACTTAACACTTTATGGATCATGTTTCAACATTTAACCAGGATCTTATGATGCGATGAAAAGTTACTGTGGGAACCAATCCGGTCATGAAATGTTTGGCCATAAAAGATTTATTCTTGTCTGATGTGCAAAAAACAGAATTTATACACAAGGATTCATGAGGCTAATGTCATTTTAATCAGCCTCAATCAAATTACACGGAAGAGCAAACAAATTTAACACATACACTCAGGAAACCACACGTGGGCATAGGGGGAGGGGGTTGGCTTTTTGATTAGGGTTATGCCCCTACAGCTATAAAGGGATAGATCTGCTAGGTGCATATTTTAAGATAGATATTTGAAAAGATTTTGTAGACTTTTTTGTTTACACTCAATACCGATTACGTAATGAGCGTGTAAAGTTTCAGCGTAACGTTATAACATATAGAAATCTTTGACGCTTTTTTTAGCCAGCTTGTACACAACTCAGCATACATGCCCCACAAATTTGATGATATAGAATTGTAGAGGATGAAATTGTCTAGATGACTGAATTTTGGTTTTTAAAATTTCGCATTAGTTTACGAGGGGGAGGGATGGGTGTAAACAGTGTGAAAATCTGCGGGTGCAAAGATAGATTCTGGTCGCAGTTTCGTCTTTTATGTGTCTGCCAACAACTCCGTCCCAAGAAATTTTCTCTGATAGAAATAGCAAATTTTTATACACTCAATACGGAGTTTTCCGGTTATAAGTCGATATAAATTGAATGAAACAGAAATATAGTACCTTAAGGGCTACACGTCGCTGCAAATGGCGTTAAAAAACGCAATATTGAGTTATTTATGGATATGTAAAGTTCGAAATCAGAGGTGTAAAATAGGCTTAAAACACCTTTAATTCCCTATTTTGATTGCTAAATATCTAGAATATTTTGCAGAAGAGGAGTTTTCCACATGCAAACATACAATTTAAAGGCTACAAAGTTTTTTAAACTGAATATGTTTTAACTCAATGGGAGCTAGGTTCAGATTTTTAAAGTTTACAATGTGGCGGATGGTGGAAAATAGATTTTTTGTCCGTTTTTCTCTAACCATTTTCTTCATTTAGAAGTGGGGGATAAGTCGAATAGAACAAAAATGGAGCACTTTCTAAGGGGTATACGTCACAGCAAATTGCGCTCATGTACATCAATATTTAGTTTCAAGTAGCGCAAAGTAAAAAATTGGGTGTTAAACGTGTTTCTGTCTTGTGTTTTTCTGCCAACTTTGGACATGATCTCAAGTCTAAAAATATACCAGGAATTAAACGAAATACGCTAGTTGGGCGCGATCATTTACGCTTAACATTGGTAAGAAGTGGTTTACATCAAATAATTATTTGTCTTTAGGCCATTGTGGAGACTAAATTTTTACACAAATGTTGATCGTAATATCAGAGTAATATCAGAATCACGAATTCGACTAATATCTTTTTATACTCAGTGGTTGTGTAAAGTTTAACCTGCAAATTAACTTTAGTTATATAGCTTTGTGGAAGCTTAATTTTTTCAAAATGTTCTACTTAACGTCAAAATTACGAATCTGACTGTTAGTCTTCTCTACACCCAGTAGTTGTGTAAACTTTGCACTATTCATTTATTGTTAATGTGTTGTTTGTACTACAACTTTATTTTACTTCCAAAGCGTCGCAAAACGTGATTTTTTCAGAATATGTGCTGTAAGGTCAGGATTACGAATCTGACTGTATATATTCTTTACACCTAGTAGTTTTGTAAACTTTACACTGTAAATTAAATATAGTTCCAGAGCCTTGCAGAAGTTCAATCTTATTTTTTAAATGTTCCATGTAACGTCAGGATTACGAATCTGAGCGTAAGTGTTCTTTACACCCAATAATTGTGATAAGGTTATGCTGAAAATTTTGGATAATGCTGATGTTCAGAACAATATTGTTTTCTGTTTTCTTGGACTGCTTTTATTATTGTGGCATGTAACCATATGTGTTTGCGGACTAATTTACTCAAATGATGCTAATCAAATATAGATTACTAGCAAGGAAAAATGCTTCGATGGGACAAAAAAGACGAATGTACTTGGGATCATACGTGGGCAGCAAGAAAATTCTGGGGGGATGCAAGATTTTTTGAAGGTCAAAAAATGGCCTTAAAAATGGTGGATTGGCAATAAAAATACCATTTTTCGACATTTCTCATCAAGCACTATCCATTGGCATCAAAAAATTGCGAAAAAAACGAAAAAAATTTTCAAAAATTGAATTCTGGGGGGATACTTTGGTTTCTGGGGGTTGCATACCCCCAAACCCCCCACGCCCGGGTGTGCTTGGGATCATGGATTATCAAGGATGTATAAGGAGGAGATCAGGAAAAAGCTACCTATGTATATGCCTAAAGTCGCAAAATCTGTTAAAAATCAGACTTTCTCTAAACAACGCGAAAAAAGGAAGGATATTCTGCAGCACCTCCTGCAAATAATTGGCAATGCTCCACATAAGAGTGTATAAACATAATCCAAAATGTTCAATTTTTGTAATTTGCCTGCAAGTTGCAACGCCGACTTGATTCTTATCCATGAATAGTAAAGTCAAAAACGCGTGAAAGGCTTTAATTTCATGCCTATTCTGTCTAGGACACTAAAGGACAGAAATGACTGAATTCCTAACCGAAAATGCATTTAGTCGAAAACCTATTGTGTATAAAACTGCGAAAAAAACTTTTATTTCTGAGACAAATATCGCTAAAAATGTTCGCAGCATATTGCCTGAGGTCTTTCGGAAAATTTAAAATTCTATAAGGTCGGACGCATTCGGGCTAAAATAGCTTCAAAAATTTTTAATTTTATTCCTATTGGGATCCTTCTAAAAATTACTATTAGGTTTTTTTAAATTTTGGGGCTCGTGCCTGCGCTCAACTCGTGAAGAAACATCAGAAACATCAAAAATTTAGTTGTAGTCTTTTTTAATTTAAAATTTAAAGAATTATTTTGACTACTGAGGCTTTAAAATCATCCCTCCGAAACATATATGAGTAAGGAAGGTAGTTATAGTCTATTGTTAAAAATTAACATTGGATTTTAAGACCGGAATAATAACTAGCCCACATAATGTATTTGTGAGTTTTAGGAAGATAGGTAAAGACGATCAATGTATGACAGCAAATTATTGAGAATATTGTTTTCATTGAGAAGCTTTGTAGACAAAGTGTTACTTGTCACAATTTATCCTTTTTGTTTTCACAAAATAACTTTTATTTTTTATCTTTTTACTAAAAAAGACAAAATAAGTAACGTGTAACTCCTACATTGAAATCTGAATCATTAGTGCGCACTTATGTACGTAACTATGTATCGCTATTCATAAAAGATTGTCCATTAGATTAAAACGGATCTTCGGATTATTAAACGTATAAAATCACTTATTTATCACAGATAAAACATTTAAAAATGCATCAAAATACAGGCGAAGTAACGCGAATTAAAAGTATTCATAACGGGAGATCTAAGGAGGATAAAACTAAGACGCACATCAGTTGTACCGCATTAAGAAACAGCTGAACACTTTTAAAAAATGAGCAAACACGTACAGCATGGAAATGTTGGCGGAAGTCAGCCCCAAAATTTTTTAAAACTATGTTTTTTGCTTAAACCGATGGTACACTATAATTGACTTTTCTGATGATTGTCATTCTTGCTAGAATACTAAGAAATTTTTAGCAAAAATTTCACGGAATTGAACGAATTATAATAAAAACGTGAATATTAGGAGCGAAGCTCCGACAAAATGAGAATTTTAGAGATAAAAAGTCGATGAAAAGCGCAAAACGATATCTCGATTATTCGGATAATATAAAATAATAGAGGGTCATAATAGGACTTTTTGGAACGAGTTTGGAGGAACAGGGATGGTGAGGGGATCAAAATATCAAAACCACATATGCGCGGGGGAAATTTGCGGTAGACTAGACTTTCAGAATAAAAAAATTAAACATTTTCTTTGGAAAATGAGGCAAAATGAAGATCAAAAATGGAAGAAAACCGAAAATTTCCTCCAAAATTGGTTGCAATTGACCAGAAACTATGCAAATATCATACAAAGTTTCAACGATATTTTAGCCATATAGCAGAAAAAAATGAGTATGGGAAGAGGAACAAAAATATGAAAAAATGTAGAAAAGAGCTTTTCACATTATACTGCAGATTTTTTACTTTAGAAGTTCGCAAGTCATTGGCCCCAAACCATGTTAATATATATTTTCTAATCATTTTGAAAATTGATTGTCATATGTTGTTACAGAACTAATCGAACGAGCGTCGTCACAATGCACATTGACAGCGACCAAATTATAGGGCTTTGGATGGGATTAAAGTCAAAAAGAATCGCAAAAAAACATGTTAAAAGCTCAAATATGAGGTCTATCAATTTTTTAAGGAGGAGATCCGCAGGATTTTTGGGGATCCGAAGCAAATATTTTCCGTGATAATGTTTTGACGATATTATCGCCAGGGCTGCAAATTTAGGCCTCGCTCGACGAATACATCAGGAGAATCGTTAAAACATTAGAATCGATCTGAAATTTTTATTTGTTCAACGGTTGCATGATGATTTTGAGCACGTTTTGTACAACTTGCATTTTCCTCGTATTTTTGACCCATGTTTAAAACACGAGCGTGGGAAATCTGGGGTGTGCTGTGCACTCTTCCTAAAATCTAAAAGACAGTTTGGACACCCTGCCCAGAAATATGATTTTCACAAGCGGAGAAGGTGCTTATTCACTTCCATAAATTTCTCGGCCTTTAAATCTTTGAAAATTTTCGGATGCAGCATACCTCAGGCGCTACGGATAAATGACTGCTAGCACACGCGCACCTCATGTAAATCAAGGGGCAGAAGAAAAACGTTTTTAACGAGATGTTTTTGGCTCAAAAAGATTGGAACGATGAAGATGAGTCTAAAATATCGATTTTTAACGCTTAATGCTCCATCTTCTTGGACGGTAAAAATGTAAAAGAATAATCAAGTCCAATGGAACTTGAAAAGAATTTGTAAAAAATGCCAAAAACAACCTGACACTTTTGAACTAAAGACCACTGAAAATGCCTAAACAAATACCTTCACTAGATCGATTTTTCCGGAACATTGCGAATTTAGGGGAAGGGAAATTTTCTTAAGAGGAAATGGGTGAAAAGTTTTCTAAGGACGTGAAACCCTAGCCTCGAGATCGTGTTCGTCAAACATGAACAGCATGGTATATTGTGAGGGGGGAATAAATTCGATAAATTTGGAATAAGTTGAGTAAGTTGAAACAAATTTAGGCAAAAAAATGAGTATGAAAATTTGGCACTCTTGGGCCAAAATATAGCTAAAAAGCTTAGAAACTCAATTTCTACATTTTTCCGGAATATCAACAAATTTGCTACCAGCAGCTTTTCTCGGGAGGGAGGGCTGAAAGCATACAAGGCCAGCGAACGAATTCGGGAGGTCATGGTGGCCTAAAAGTTGCAAAAATCATTATGTAAAACAACTCAATTCTGGGGATCTACCGATTTTGCGGGGTCAGTCAGATTCTCGGAGCAAGAGTAGTGCCCTAAACCCTTCCCGCTATATTCACACTCGGTCGGATCTACACATGGGCATGAGGAAGGGAAAGCGGGGGGGTTAGGGTGGTTTAAACACACAGAATCTAAAAAACTATCCGCAAAAATCGGTAAACCCCCCAGAATTGAATTTCTCGCATTTTTTAGGATTTCCGCTGGTTTTGACACCCAGCGTTTAGTTGCTGCCTATACATGGTGGGATCCCGCAACCAACCTTCCCTCCAAGAACACGTATGTGTAACGTGTGCGGCTGTCAGTAATGGTGGTCTAAGCCATGCTTTCTCTCAAGCTATTGAAGTAGTTCCTCAGCTGTATCTCGTCCATTCCCAAAGAGGCGCTGTCCCAATTGAGTTCGGAGGTCGACCGCGCGCCTCCGGAGGTCAGCGCCAACAGGGTCGTCGTGGAGGACGACGAAGAGGAGGACAATAAAGGGCCGGCGCCCCTCCTTCTCAAAAAGAATCGTCCTCCTTGGGGTTCCTGTCCCAATATTTGCTGCCTTTGGACGACAAATTTTGCTCCGACGAGCTGTCCGCGATAGGATTGGCCGTTATGCGAATATTTCGGCCAACAGACGACGCCTCGGTCGAATTTTTCGGCAATATTGGATTATTTTTCTCAGCATTAGGAGCCGAGCCGCCGTACCAACTTTGGCGTTGTTTTCGATCAGTGCGGTTGCGCGCGAAATTTTGATGGCCCATATTAGTCGAATCGTCGGATTTTGGCAAAATGCCAACGCCGGATTTTCGGCGCTTACCCTCGCCGTCTCCCACTCTATTGCAACCGAAATTTCGCTTTTCGCTCCAACTCGACGCTTTCACACGATCCGGATGCACTTCGATCGTCGGCTTTTGACTCATTATTATGCTAATTTCGGAACCCAAGTACGAAATGGCGCTTTTGCTATTCGGGCTTACTCCTAAAAATTGAATGAAACGAAATAAATGGCCATTATTGGCGTGTTGAATTTAAATCTAATGCACGATTAGCTATCGAACAAGTGAATGGTTGAAATGTTTAGTGTTTAGATACCAGCATTCAACTATAAAATGCATTTTTAGACTCAAAAAAGGTGCGTGTGTCAAAAACATCAGTTTTCGGCGTTTCTGACGATGCACTATCTTTCTGAAGCGCTAAAACACGAAAAATTAATAAAAACACATATTAAAAAATCAAAGTAAGTTGAAGTAATATAGTTGAAAAATTAGTGTATGGCGAAAATTTGATATTTTCTTGCAAACATTAGCTAAAAAAGTTCGAAACACCCCATTGTCTACGAATTTTTTGGGAAAATCGCGAATTCTGGTGGGTAAAAAATTACTGCGGGTTAAAAAATCTTCCTTGGCTTAGGAAGGGAGGGGTGGAACCAAACATGGGCGTGGGAAAAGGGCTTGAGGAAGGTTATTCCCCATAGAATCTGCAAGCCCCTTTGAAAAAATCGATAAACCTAAGAATTGAATTTGTGTTGCCATTTTTGGCATCGCTCCACCTTAACTACCCTAGATCAGGATACCGCCCATGTATGGTTGGAACGCCCCTCTCAAATAGCCCCAGGTCATGTATGGTTATTATCCATTACCCAACGCATGATAATTGCGGTCGCAATCGATCGACGTCGAATTCAGCGGGTTGTTGCTCTTAAAGGGCGCCGAGTAGCCGGGAAAAGTGGCCGTGGCGCTGTAGTCGGTCGAATCATATTCGTAAGGCGAATCGATCGAGGCCGACGAGGCAACGGTTAAAGGGTCCTGAAAAATGGCCTCGTCGGCTCCTCCGAGCCGGCCATTACCGTATTAGACGACGCGTCGTCCTTGCTACGAATTTCTGGGGGTCTTCTGGAGAGGGGGCGTGAATGAGAAGCCAAGGGACGTAAAAGGCCCACAGCCGCAGTGTCGTCGTCAGGTTCGTCGTGGTCGATCCATTGTGCGTCCTGATCCGCGGGATTGAAGCTCGCGTCCGCTCCCGCTGTGGCCTGAACGACAGAGGAATAATTGGCCCTGAGTATCCATAGGTGGGCAGCGCCAAAATTCTGGGAAGGGCGCAAGATTTTCCATGGTCAAAAATGGTCTTAAAAATGGCGGTCTGGCAAAAAAATCATTTTTAAACGTTTCTCATCGAGTACTATCCATTAGCCTTAAAATTTGCGAAAAAACAAAACAATTTTGAAAAAAATGAGATCTGGGGGTTATTTTGGTTTCAGGGAGGTATTTAAACTTCTGGGGAGGGTGCAACCTCGCTCCCGAGCCCACGTGTGTGAGTTTCCACTTGAATACGTATCGCGCACCACACAAGATCTTAAGGGGGCTTTGTGGGGCGAGGGGTGGTTTGATTCTTCAGCAAAATTTCGCCCTCTCTCAGGGGTTAACTGAACCCTCAGAATTCGTGATTTTAAAATTCGAAGAAAAGATGCTGTTTTAAGTCTAAAAGTACTGGACCTGACCATAAACTGTGTATAAGCATAGTTTTTATGCTAATTCAGCATTTATATACGCTCGATGCACAGTATGGCCGGACCAGGGGGATCAATTGTGGTCTGAAAGAGGGTCAGTCACTTAGTGAGCTGCTCCTGGCCAAAATGATCTCAAAATCTAAGCTAAATATTGTTAACAAAACTGTCAATTAACAATTCTAGTAAATTTCATGCACTTTTGCTGGGCATTTTTGATTTCATTCATTTTTGCTTATCATTATACTCTATTTTGGCCAAAAAGCTTTTCATTTCTCTCACATTCTGGGAAGCTGGCTGCACCCCTGTTCGTGACGCGATTTCAAGAAGTCAGTCCTTTCTATAATACGTAAGCATCTCATTTATCAACCTCCGATAAAATAAAAGGCAAGTTTGACACACCAAGAAGTTTTTTTATTGCGAGTTTGGAGTACACGGGATCTAAGAGCCTGCAGTCAGTGGTTTTACCACATATGCTATGATTTTTTAGCTAAATTAAGATGAAACAAACAGAAATCAGAATTTTGCTGTTTAGATCTATTTCATTTCTAAAAGTAAGTTAATTTAATTATTATGTTCACTAATTTTAATATTGATAAAGTAAGCAGCTGATTCCAATAAAAGTACTGCTGATTTCATCGATATAAGTAGTACAAAGATCGTTTCTGAAAAATGGGGTTTCAGACAGTGACGTTGTATTGTGACTCGAGTAGTATGGAGGGGGGGGTCGCGCACGTATTTCGGAGGTACCGCTATGTTATAACGTGGGGACAGGCCGCCTATCTTTTGTACACGGGGGTACCACTTTTTAACTAGCTTGTTGAGCCCTGAAACATTATAATAAGCAGACTCAATTAGGACGCTGAGTGAAGCAATCGTAATATCGCGCATTGGCTAGGTGACGCAGCATTGGCGAAGCAATTTTTTTGCAGCTGGTAATATCGCACATTGGCTAATATAAGCGCATTGGCGGAGCATTTTTTGCAACTGGCGGCTCTCTTTTATGTCCGCGCAGCTTGTTTGGAATTTATAATAAGCGCACTTGCGAAGAATTTTTATATCGAATCTGTCGGCGCATTTTGTTGACTAGCGAAGCAATTTTTTCACAATAGGACTAAAAATAGTAGTTATACGCTGTTAGCCTGGGGATCTAACGTTATGAAGCATAGCCCATGTTATAAGATAGGCAAAACGGGAAAACGCACTGTGATGTGTTCTAGACGCATTGTGACGTATTTGCTGAGTGATGGAGGTCTGCTATACAGAAGGCAGTCTTGGTGAAGGGGCCTTGGGGGAGGAGCCGGCATCCCCCTGTATAACATATCCAGTGTTATAAGATAGGCAAAACGGAAAAACACGCGTGACGTGTTCTAAACACATTGTGCACGTGTTAACAAAATGAATAAAAAACACACTTGACGTGTTATGGGAGCCGCCGCCGCCGCCAAAACACGCTTGACGTGTTATTTGCAGTGATAGGAATTATTTCTGAGGGCATACATCACTAAGACATGGTGATAAAAAATTAACAAACCTGAGGCAGGGGTCCGCTCTTCCTACCCCTGTACACACTTGAGTGACAATTCTGAGGCAGGGGTCCGCTCTTCCTACCCCTGTGCACACTTGAGTGATGATTCTGAGGCGGGGTCGCTCTTTCAACACATCAACACAGTTGTGTAAGCCATTTGTAAGCACACCCAAACTAATGTTTTGCCTGAAAGCTAAAAGTCTATAAATAAGGATTCTTACAACTGAAATATAGTTTCTGACAAACGTCATTATGGCCAATATTGTCAAATCTCGTGTTACTGGTCTCAGTGGGGTTTCTAAGGAGCCTCCATCGGCAGACGCCAGTAATCTTTTTGGTGCCGATTCAAACCGATCGCAGCTTCCGAAGCGCAAGCTGCACCAATGTACTGTATGTGATAAATTTTTACACGTCAAAGCAGGTTAGCAGAGCATGAGAATTCTTCGCATTTAGGAGCTAGGTATAAATGTCCTTCATGTGCCACTCTTTTCCGATTAAAAAGGAAATTAGTTACTCATTTTGAGGTGAAACATGTAGTACCAAAATGTATGTATTGTGAGCAATCTTTCAGTTCAAAAAAGGAATTATTTTCGGACACTCACATGAAAAAATGCCTAAAAGTACGTGCTAATCCTGTCATTGAACCAATTGAAAAAATTGAAACTACTGAAATTATCCCTGAGGACAAAATGATTGCTGAAGATTTGTCCACCTACCCTGAAGAAATTAGGGATGAAGTTGGGAGATACTGGCGGCTTATCCAGAACGACTAAAACTGTGAATGATGTGTTGGATCATGCATATAACTATAGATGGGGAACTGGAAATTACCTGGAAATGTTGAGCGATATTTTCCAAAATGAAAAGGAAGCTTTTCGGGTAGATGCAGCACTTGGGTGTTTCCTCAAAAATCGTGAAACTGGTGCAGTAAATTATTGGTACGCATGTCAGAATAATTTTACGCTATTAGGAAAACCTGTTCTTATAACTAATGGTAATGATGTAAAAAATGTGGCTGAAAAATTGCACGAAATTGATGTTGAAGAAAAATTTACTCGCCCTGACACTAAATGGGGACTACTGGCAATAACCAATGTTGAATTTTTTGTGACACCACAGAAAGATTTTGTGAGTGGTTGCACAGATGTAGAACTCCCACTAGAAGTAACAAATCAGCGACACACTTTGCATATGACTCAAGATAATAATCGTAATAAATTTAATGATAATTTATGCTTTTTCCGCTGTTTAGCACAGTGTCTTGTAGGAAACTTTGAGCCAAACATCGTTTATCAACTTTTTGTCAAATACTGCCAAAAGAAAAATATTCAAGCAAATGTTGAGACTTTTATTGGCGTCCCATACACAGATTTAGAAATGATCGAAAAATTGTTTCAGGTAGATATTCAGTGTTTTCACATGGATGAGGTAGCTGTCTGTTGGAAGAATGTAGTAAGAAAGTATGAAAAACTATTAAATCTTGACATTTCTTACACCAATTCTAGACAAGCTCACTATAGTTACATTATAAATCTCGATCAGTATGCTAAACGATACATGTGCCTCATGTGCAGGCGGTTATTTAGAAAAGCAGAAAAATTGAGTGATCATGCAAAACATCATTGCAGGCATGGCAAAACAAAACATAAATTTCCTGGTGGAGTATATCAGCTGAAGAAAACAATTTTTGAGGAATTGCAGGAATATGAAATACAGGTTGAAAATGAGCAACATTTTTGCAATTTCTTTGCTGTTTACGATTTTGAAGCTCTTCTTGTGAAAAAATGCATAGAAACTTCTGAAAAGTTAAGATTTGTTGCTCAACATCAGCCCATTTCCTGTGCTGTGCATACAAGTGTTCCGGGATTTCAGCCCCAATGTTTTGTAGACAGTAATCCGGATCATTTAGTCAAACGGCTTCTAGAACATCTGGAAAAAATTCAAAAGGCGCAAAGTGTCATTCTTTTATCTACATTTCAACATGTTTTTGATGCTCTTGATGCAAAAATAAGCACTAGTGAAGCATATATTAAGGAGCAAGAAGCCGATGTTAGACGAGAAAAAGGCTTGCTCAATAAATTGATTCGGACTAAAACTAAGCTGTATAGATATTGCACTCAACTTACGTGTCTCGGATTTAATTCGGGAAAATATGATGTAAATTTAATAAAACGCAATCTATTTCCTGCACTCATTCAACAAGTGCGGACTGATCCTGAAAACAATACATGGCCAAAAGCAATTTTACGAAACGGGTCAACACTTTGCTTATCCACTAGCATTTTTAAGTTTCTCGATGTTAGTACTTATGTTGCACCTGGTTTTAGTTTAGACGTGTTCATGAGAGCATACAAGGCGACATTAGTAAAAGCCAAATTCCCTTATGAATATTTAGATTCATTTGAAAAATTGTCTGAGACACAATTACCGCCTCCTGAAGCATTCTACAGCTCACTTAAAGATGAATGCATCAGCACAGCCGATTATGCACAATGCCAGCAGTACTGGCAACAATATAATATGACTACATTGAAGGACTATCTAATTTTCTATAATATGAGGGATGTTGTACCCTTCTTAGAAGCCTGTAGTAACATGTCACAGCTGTATTGGGACAGATTTAAAATTGATATTTTTAGAGAAGCAATGTCCTT